>WURT03009853.1:0-16469 GCA_009936505.3 Holothuria glaberrima
TTAAAGTCTTCGGTATGACCCGGCCAGGATTCGAACCCTAGACCTTCCGGCTGCAAGTCGGATGCTCTAACCACTTGTCTAGCACTAGTAACCCGTGCAGCTAACTGCGCGAGGAGCTTGTCTTAATTGCGTGTCTATAAGAGACATTTTAGCTTCGTCGGGGAAGTTTATACCGATTAGGGCTACCATTTTACGATTGAGATAATTCATAAAAAAAACAAATTTCAATTTTTTCCTTCATTATACAAACAACGGGGTCTGAAATCTGAGACCACGGCATTCCAAGGTTTTCGCAAATTTCAACGATGTCCATGCAGAAGCGACAGTCATTTGCGACCGACTAAACCTCCTGTTGGAATTGCATGTGTTTTGTGAACACAATATTCTTGACTCTCACCAAGTTCATTCTTATCCCCGACGGAGGGGGGGGGTTAGGCCTACTTGACAGGGTGTCTTACACGGACAGGGAGCATGAAATTCCAACTACCAAATTAGTGATAGGCATACCTGGCTGGAGTGAAAACGGAAATTCAGCCAAATTCATTCATTCGTGCGAAAATATCGATATTTCGAGCTTTACAATAACTGTTTCTTTCGGTTTCATTCGGTTAATTTTCTGCCAGTATAGTGCCCGAAAAGTTTTAGCAATGAAGCTTTCAACCTCAACTTCCCCATCGATGAAAGTAAAAGTTTACTAATTTATGAGCAATCTGAGAACAATTCCCACTACTTGTAATCACTCTCCACGCCTTCCCAACAATGCACAACATTTGGGGGCTCTAGTCTGAGGATATTTAATGTTAAGCTGGACGGCGTCTCCTAATGACCCTAAAAATATGATAACCTAGTTTGTCGGGGACCCCTTAGTGTGAGGGTCCCTGGGCATGTGTCCCGCTCCCATGCTCAAATCCGGTCCTGCTAGCATGAAGAATCACGAGTAACCCTTCACAAGTCCTGTGACTCTGATATTGACAGAATGCAACGCACGTGCATCATAGGTCAATGTCGTATTTACCTAATTTTGCCGTATTCGGTTTCCTGAATAAATTTGTGTGTTCTATTAGCCTATCCTATAATTTTGTAGCTCAAAAAGCCTCAGGAATTGGTGTGCTGTACTTCAATGTCAAGACTATCATTCATCAAGTGTGGTGCTAGTGGAAGAAATCCTGCATCATTATAAATTCATGCGATTTCACATAACATGACTTGTGATCAACTTGGGAAGACTGATGACTTGCGACTTGACTTGACTTGAAGAAATTAGACTTGTGACTTGATTTGACTTGCAAGAAAATAAGGTGACTTGTGACTCGACTTAACTTGACCAAAAAGTAAATGACTTGTGACTTGACTTGACTTGGCGATGAATGACCTTTGACTTGACTTGAAGAAAAATTACTTGTCAACATCTCTGCTACAAACTGACCAAACAAATAAGAAAAGCCACATGCCAAATTGAATGAAATGTAAAAAGCTGATCAAAATATGCTCTCTGCACAACCATTTCATATATCATTGGTTATAGCCACAGGGACCATACAGCTATGGCCCCTTTGTCACAGCCTCATCTTACATACAGAAGGGTTTCATGTGATCGCACCTCTTCCTGTTCATAAACATACATGAGAAACAAGTTTTCTGGATATGTTCTTTTTTTTTATTTTAATTTTCCTGTGAAATCTTTAGTCAATAACAGTAAAACAACGGGGCAAGATACTTAGTAAAATGGAATCAGAATCTAAGAATGCACTGGTTTTGATTCGATTTTACCCCTGGATTATATAATCAGCTCCCTGATATAATGTAGTATGAACAATAATGAAATAAATAAAATGAAATGTAATACAATAAAATAAAATTTAATAGAATAAAATAAAATAAAATATAAAACAATAAAATAAAATAAAAATAAACTAAAATAAAATAAAACTAGGGCAGCAGCGCTGCAGTCACTCAACCCCTTTGATGTTATGGCTTGTTCAGTCTTAAATTAATTTTTAAAAAACTCAGTTGTAGTTCAGTTGTACACAAAGTCATGTTGGGCTGCACTGCATGTGCAACAATGTTGACATAGCAATCAAATTTTGCAGCTGGACTATGTCAGAGATAAATCTTAGCTGATTAGTCCTTCCCCCTGTATAACATAACTCATAGGGGGATAAGGATAGAAATCAGAAAGTAGACTTATAGTCCATAAATATCACCGGTTTATGCAGGGCGCTCAATTTTTTTCCACTTCGATTTGTCCATTTCGAATTTTCAGGGATTTTGAAAATTGTTTCAAAATAATGGTTAGGGTTAAAACATAGGTTAAGATTATGTGCACTAGGTATATTTGACATGTTCTTTCATAATCCGGCGTCAGAATTACAAAAATATGTAGAGAAACTGTCATTCGGGAGAAATTACGTAGCTCTGACGTTGTAGAAGCTGATTGGTCCATTGCCATGATTTGTCTATATCGAAGTGGAAAAAAGTGTCGCGTGCAGGGCAGACAGTAAGACATATCCAGAGAAAGAAGCAGCTGCCAAATGTCTCCCCCAACTTTCCTCCCACCCTTCACATGGAAGTCCTCCATGTGGAACTGGTGAGCAAAAACAAGAATATTGGTAAGGGGATTGAAAGGGGATTAAACAAATGAAAGCTGCAGAGTACTGCAGACAGTCACATTGAGCTGAACAAATACACAAATCCTTCTGTAGTGCAGTAGGACAGCCTGTAGGCAATTACTGATTCAAAGGGCACAGTGGGCTAGGCGAATAATTAGGCGTAGTACCTGCTTACCATAAACACTGCTTTCATGATATAATTCATAGGCTTAATGCTTAGCATGGCCTGTAAATGTTTCTTTACAAGTTGCTCTGTAAATGACATCGAACGAATGGAACTACAGGAACTGACTTAACTTAGTGTGTTAGTCAATGGGGCAATAATAATTAGTGGTTCGCTACCTAATTCTTGTAGACGTTTTTGCCAGCTTTTGTGAAGCTAACCCCTCACAAGAAAGCTAACAAGTTGGCCATTTCTGTCAATTTCCATTTTCCATACCATGACCGTGAAGATTTTTTGCTACCGGATCTCAAAGTGTCCTTACCTTTACCAGGGCGTTTTAAATCACTGAAAGCCTGATCTACTATGGAAAGCTTCTAAACCCATAATTTCTCGAAATCTGCTTCAATTGACCCAATTTTGGCAGTAGAGATACTTCATCTAGTCCTCTTTGATATTAAATTGACGAAAGACAATCATCCTGTTGGGTAACATACTGCAAAAGTTGTCCCAGTGTCTACTCTTGGTGATATTTATGAAGGCGAGCAAATGTACTGTACTTAGAATGGGGGCGTGCTACCTTCATTAAAACGGCAGTAGGAAAAACGCGGGAGGCCTGGTCAAGTTCAAATGCTACAATCTCTTCCTTTTACAAATCATCGTACATTGAAAGAGGACCATGCCGTCACGTATTGCTGGCAGCTGCTTAGGCCTACCCTCTCAGAGGCTTAACTACAACAGTTTCAAAAGAAAAAAACATTTTGACGCCGGTAACTTTTGAATATTCATCGGACTCAATTTCTACGAGAACCAAGAGTTGCTTTGGGAAGTTAGTCGAATTCAGTCTCAATAAAATCAGAAAGCTTAACTTCCATATAAGGTAATATCCTCCACGGGGATTCCCCTTTAAATTAGTCGTGTGAGATGGCAGAGAAAACGCGGAGGGAGGCTTGGTCAAGTTTAGGGAACCACTGTTTCCCTTTTAGAAATCAGCGCACCATGAAACAAGGACAATGGCAACCTATTGCTAACAGGTGCTTACACCTAAGAGGATTAATCAAAAATTGCTATAGAAAAGTTTTTCGAAGCGCCGCCCGCTCTGGCTGTTTCGAAGTCGGTACTTTATGAATATTTATTCAAAAAGTAGCTTTTCGTTGAAAACAAGAGTTCTTTTTGGAAAATAGGCAAATTTGGTATCGATAATGACGGAGCTCTCGGCTCTGTCATTATTGTATCAACTGCTATTTACATGAAATATGGAATCGTTTTTATCCTTTTATGGGAAAATATTTATAAAACTAGTTTCCAATTGCAATCGAAAAAAAAAAGTTTTGTGGAGGGGGGCGTTATGGACTGCTTTAATCTTATTGTTAGAATCTACTGGTCCTTTTGTGGTCAGTATACGGATAGAAATAACATGATTAAAATGTTTCTCGTAACAAGCATTCAATGCTATCTTTTATTCGTGGAATGTCTTACCTACGACCAGATGCGGATCTAGCGATTTCCAAGGGAGGGGATTTTCCAGGATTAACAAGAGTTTTCTCTTCATAATTTTCCAATTGATCACTGCCGCTTTGGGTGAGTAAAAATGTCTTTCATTTGAGTATTTTGGGTATAAATCCACTGATGGAAGATTTGATCATGCCCCTTCCAAAAATACTATTTATTCCAGCGTCATATAAGGGAGCTGTTATATGAATAACAGCTCCTTTGAGCTGATGTGCACTGTCTCGCAAGGTATTTTCTGATTGGCTGATGGTATTGTATTGTATCGTTTGTATCCTTTGTTAAGGTTAGAGATTATTTAGGGATTAGGGTTAGCGTTAGCCAGTCATGAAGATTCCTCCGAGACAGTGCGTATACCCCATCTATTGTGATGTCATTTTCTGTAAAGGACAATAGACTCATTCACTGTTTACAAACAAAGACGTCACTGCGTGTCGGTAAAAGACTTTGTTAGGCGCGCTTACACTGTCGTCACAATGCAAAGTAGATTCCGATTCGTCTACTTTCTGCGTGTAATCGCACAAGCGTTTACACGCGCAACACCGAACATACACGCATGTGTTCTTGCGCATGCTCTATGCCAACCAATGCCAACCAATGACGTAACCGTGCGCAGCCTAATACACTTGGCAGTGATACATTTCAATCATTCCCAAAGTTTGTGTGTGAGAATGACAGTTGGTTGACACTTCATATTTCGAAATCTGTATTAACGTTTCTCTGTGGTGATTCTTGTGACAAGCAACTGGTAGGTTGGAATAATCCTGGTGTGAGGGCGTGGTTTCCTTCGGTCTTTTCACTTCACGACTAAATTCACGAAAAATGAATAAATTAATCAGGCGACCGATCAGAAATAGGAAAGAAACTCAATTTTTATGAGCATCCATAATGTTAAGAATTTAAACCTAAGAAAAACTGTGCATGGGAACAAGCTACTGTTGGACCAGGAAGGTGTTCTGGTTGGACAAAAACGGTATATTCTTCTCCATTACATCCTGTTTAAATCTTAGTATAAAATTAGTTTTCACTTGCTTAAAGGGCAGCATATCACACCTC
This sequence comes from Holothuria glaberrima, assembly GCA_009936505.3. Lineage (NCBI taxonomy): Eukaryota > Metazoa > Echinodermata > Holothuroidea > Aspidochirotida > Holothuriidae > Holothuria > Holothuria glaberrima. Next base: position 5,335 of record WURT03009853.1, read on the forward strand.
AGACGGGAAACATATTTCCTGCTAAGTTCACTTCTAGAACATCTCCCAATCTAAAATGAAACTCAGTGGTCTGTACTGTATTAAATTGGCTCAAGGTCATATCCACCAACAACTATTTGAGCTGTCTACGAGTAACTGACTACACAAATTCATCATTTACCAATCACAGTGATGCTCATGTTTGAATTTTATGTCAATCAAAGTGTTGTCAAAATTGTTAATAGAGTTTAGGGGATATTTCAAAATATGTTTGGGTAAAGTCACAGTCCCTTAAATACCCCACAGTACGCTTAAAGCCTACATCATTGAGGGTAAACGATGTGAAAATATTCTACGATGCCAATGGTATTGGCTGAAAGTCACAATTTCAGGCTGATAAAAGCAGATTCCTTAGTCTCAGTTTTGACAAATTATGCACTGTACAAGATTGCTTGATCCTGAGTCGCATCTGTTCTTTCCAGTCCGTCTAGAACGAGGTCTGAGATGACAAACCAATTTTGCAAGGGTCCTTCGGTTGAGAGGATGGTCAAGTTAGATCATAGTGTCAACTATGATACTACATAGGAAAGTGACGTCTTTGGAGGGTAGAGCCACTCTCTGGGGTAACATTTGGTTATCGTCCTAGAGAATCCAGTGGAAGGGACTTGATTTCGAAAAAATACTAATAACCATTATTGATGCTACGAGCTTGCTTGTGGGGAAAAGATAACTTCAGAGGCTTCACGAACCTTTGGAATAACAATCCACTCAAGCTGTCCTGAGAGAGGTAATATTTCTTTTCCAAATGGTGCGTTCAGAGGGCGCCAAATTTTTTTTATAAAGATATCTTAAAAATGTTGTTCCATTTGCATTGTAAACTTTATCTAATACATTACTCCTCCTTCTGCACCTGCGCTTTCTTTTCCGCTTCACTTTGTATAATTCAATCCGTTAAATTGAATTATCCTTCCCGGTCAATTTGCCCCCTCCCCCCTCAGATAAGCTACTGCATATTGCTTCCCGTACCATTGGTAAGCTGTAAAGTTGTACCTGAGGTTTCCAATAACAACTCCCTGGTTTCATGTTGTTAAGCAGGACAGTGCACCTGTAAAAAGTTACAGTGGCCTGTACTGACTCAAAATTGCTCAAAGCCATGTCAACACGTAGGCTGTGTTTAAGTTGTGTGCTATACTAAGTGATCATCACAAGTCATTAGTGATTAATTAGAGTGACGTTATTTCTGCATTTATATCAAAGGATAGACACCATTTGTAAGGAGAGATATGGGTATTTCTAAATGTGTTGGCGTGATGCTACAACCCCTTTATCCAGTGAGGTTGCGGGTCAGTATTTGTACACGTACAGTATTTCCTCTAGGCTCCTGATCGTTTGAGTGACGTATGTGTAGCAAGATAAGTACTTTACAACACACAGTGCGACACCAGACCCGTAACTGCTGAAGAACATGCTGCGGCAGCTATTTCCAACATAAAAGGGTGCCGTGTTAGTAGTTCCGCGACAAGCTTCATGAGTTGACAAAGCAATATGATCATGAACATAAATGGTTTGTTGATTAACACCATGTAAAGTCTAGATCTAATCTAGCGTATAACATTGAGATTCGATCACTGGTTATACTTCACTGTTAGAGTCATATTCATATGAAGTACGCACGTAAAAGTGAAGGGATTGTAGAATGCTTATACCACAGTGTAGTATACTCTATCACGGTGAAAAAACAGACGTGTAAAAGTCTAGCCCTTTTTGCCCACAGTTTAAAAACACGTTTGAGCTCTCAGTATGTTCTGCAATCAAACACCCTCTGTTTAGCATTAAAAAGCTTTTTAACACGAAACATTTAAGAAATTAATTGACTAATGCCTCACCCTAGAAAGAGGGTCATGGCCTAAATAGCTCGAGCCTATCCTAAAGGGTTGTTAGTCGAAATCAATTAAGTGTTTCTAAATTTTACACAATTTAATTACTAAAATTGCAAAATATTCTTATACAGGGTGAGACACCTTCTACGTTAACACTCACTTAGCTGACCACAGCCTTTTTGTATATTGGGAATCAATGGTGCTGGATGGAAAGGACCGGGGCACTACCGCCAATGTTGTAAGGGGGTGGGCACGCCCGCTAATTTGTAAGGGCGGGGGTGTTTCTCCAAAATTATTAGGCTATTGGGGACATCACGTCTCGGTGGTTACTTGTAAGGCCTGCTGGAAAGTGGTCTTTTCTGGATATGTACGCTTTAGGTGAAACTGTTTTTGATGCTACTTCGTCAGCCATTTAATGGTTACACAAATACGGATTTTCATAGCACTTCCCAAAAATCCTTAGCTCGAATGAATTTGATCTACATGTTTTGGCGCATGAGTCTATGGAGAGAACGTCATCCGCAAACCCCAAAATATGGTTAAATAGTATACTCACTCGTATAATATCTTTGCTATTAGTTCTTCGAAGATTGTTTATTGAAGAGGCCACTTAACCCTAACCTAACCCCTAAACTGTTTTAACCCTAACGTTATCCCTAACCGAACCCTAGGCATAAACAAATCCTAGGTGGAACTCCTGACCAAATCCCGTTTTAACAATAGGGTGACGTTCTCTCCCTAGCCTCATCTGAGTTTGGCAATTAAACATGCTACAAACTGGAGGCAGATAAAATGCACATAGATACTTCTTTGAAAATGTTTACTATAGTTGGTGGGGTACCTGTCTGTGCTCTATGAAGTGCCTTTTCCGGTAGTGAGTAGGAGACATAGAGACCTGTATGGGAAATTTGCGAAGAGAAGAAGCCCTAAAGTGCAAGTTATCGAGCTCTGGATAACTCTTACGTCTTTTCAGAGAAGAACTAAGCTGCTGACGTAAAATATGTCCATCCCCCCCCCTTCAACACTGGCTGCTGAGACGAACGTCGGGCTTGCCAATAGCAATTTTTAAGCTATGAACATTCATCCCTTACCATAGTGTATCAAATTAGACTAGCTGTCGCAACAGGTTTAATCGGCCGAGCAGGTCCCACATTTTTCCAAGAAAAAAAGAGAAAAAACAAACTTTGACTCACTTGGGAAATGGTGTAAAAGACCTTTGTTTCGCATGAAAATTTAGTTATTTGCCATAAGAAATTTCTTGTTAACTTACGAAAATATCAAACCAAAGTTAAGATTTTTCATCATTCACATGTGAAATGTACAGATTAACAGGTTTCGATCTGGCTAGTGACCCGAAGGCCGAAGGTCCTGGGACGTGAGTCATTACGCTGGTCAAGTAAATAATTTTAAATATCAGTCTCGGTGGCCATGTACATTTTGGATAGTCTTCGCATGAGGGATTTTTTCCAGGCCATGGATTTTATCACACTGGCCTAGGCGGCCAGTAGAAACCGTGACCCTTAAGCAAACATATAAAGTGTCTGATTCATTACAATTAATTCCAATTAGCCATCGATTTTGACTTTCCCAAAATTGACTTTCTGCGGCTTTATTTCCGGCTGTACCAACTTAAATGTGCCAACATTACTGTAGTTTTATATGACAAGCTAAGTCGTATGGAGATTTTGTGGTCTCGGCCTACAGGCCTATGAGGTAGTGCGCCAACCTTTTGATCTTATTCTTTAGCCTAGGAAATTAAGTCAAGTCCGGCTATTAGATGATACTCATAATGTAATATTACAAAGATCCCTTGTAAAAGAGAATACTTTTCATTTGAAGAACGAAAAATAGTTTTCCCGTTGGAAATGGTAACAAGCGTGTCCCGTTAAGTCTGTAGAGGTATAGTTTGCAAAAGTTTACTTTTATATAAATGTTTCAGAGTGCGGCTTTCGAAAACCTTCTTAGTTTAAGATGTCAAATACTTCTCAGCTGTCAGGATCTTATAGCCTACTGCCAACTTACGCACGATAAACAACGTGCTAGACTCAGAATTGTAGAGACTAATTTGTGTTCGATGTGTAATATCCTGCAATCCAGTGTGTTTTTAAAGCTGAATTTTCTGACCTCAACCCTCAGCCATAACTATGGAAGGGTATGGTTGAGGTTTATAGGGTTGGTACTGTAAGGTCATGGACTTCTCATATATGGACAGAGGATCACGTGACCAATACGGTCGCCACCGTTTAAACAAATTTAGTCTTACTAAGATGGCCGCCGGCTACTTCTATTTGCCCAATTAGTTGATGAATCTGCAACATGAATGGAAGGAAAATACCACCGTCCTTCATTCTATTTGTTGAATTCGACCTGAGCTTGCATTCTTTCGAAAAAAATACGTTTTTCACACAATCTGTCGATACTGTGCCACTTGAGCAAGTCCAAACTTGTACACACAAGGTGGCGCACCACCATTAGTTCCTACCATTGACACACACACTTAACTGGGCTTATTGTTTAGCCTCTCATTCCTTGATAATTATAGAAAGGATTTCTGGAGCAGATTGATACTTTGATTCAAACACCTGCAGGTACCTAGATTTCCACAGAATGAACTCAGTAATACAAAACACAACCCAAACTTTGTTAAATACCGATGTTTTAATGTTTTTACTCGGGAATCCATATATAAAAAAGTTTTCACCTAGATCGGGGTGAGAACTATCCTTTGTTAAACCATCAAAAACTTTCTTAACCCATTTTAAAACTGGTTGAATTTTTGTACAATCCCAAAGTAAGTGAGAGGTCGTTTTAATCTCCGTGCAAACTTCGAAAGGCAAGCCCCATTTATTGATTCTCTGCCCCGTGTATAGAATACCATGAGCCAAGCGCCACTGAAAATCTTTTAACTTCTTATCAAGAAACTCATGAAAGCATAACGTCCATATTTCGTTCCAGGGATAAGACGGATGGTCCCTTACCGCTATAATGCGAACGTCAGAAGGCTGTAGCCTCTTAGTAATGTCTTTGACTCTTCTTATATTATGAGCAAAATCATTGTCTAAGCTATAAAGAGTCTTAATAACATCACATGCTTTGACCAAAGAGTCGGTACACACATTGGAATTTGGTCTCATGTTAGACCATACATGAGGGTAGTATTTCGGAGTTGCTTCGCAACAGAGAATAGAGTCAACTTGAGGTAGACTGGAGGAGTATCAACAATAAGAATGTGAAGTAGTGGTTTCACAACAACGCATCTAACTTTAGTCTAAAATTATCCAAGTTGAGGCCGCCATCCCTTTTTTTTCAAAGAAATGACCGTCCTAGACACGAGGTTAGGTTTATTCTCCCCCAAACAAAAGCCAAAACAACACTGTAGACAGCCTTGACAACACTATCTGGGACGTAAAAAACGGGGGCTACGAAATAGAACAAGGGATAAATTGTTGTGTTAATAACAAGCACCTTGCTAAAGAGAGTTAAGTGTCTGTTTTTCCATAATTTGAGGCGCCTTTCAACACTTTTAACTCTTTCCTCTTAACCCTTTCCTCCCAATTGGCTTGAACAGCGTTGTCAGATCCAAAAACCACTCCGGTAATCTTAATCTTGATAGTACTCCATTCAATGTTGTTTTGTAAAGTGAGAAATTCAAACCTCCCGATCTTTAAACCTTTAGTCTTTCTCATATTAATTGAAGCCCCAGTGGCTGATTGGAACATTTCAATATCAGAAATACTGGTGGCACACATGTAGCGTCGTCAGCGTACTGTAAAAATTTTATACGAGCATTTCCTCCAGGGATTGTAAAGCCACTAATATTATCACATTGGTTGATATAACAAGCAATGGGTTCTACAAACAAAACATAAAGGGAAGGAGACAAAGGACACCCCTGCCTCACCCCGCCCAATAAGGACGGGGTCGGAGAGGCTTCCATTGATAAGTAATTGACTGAAAATGTCCCCATACAGAATAGATACCCACTTGCGAAAGTTATCGCCGAAATTAAGTTTCTGAAGGACCTTTAATAGGAATTTCCAATTTACGCGATCAAAAGCTTTCTCTTGGTCTATGGACACAAGAGCACACGAACTGTTCTTTATGGTAGAGTTATCTATGATGTCCCTGATTAACAAAAGGTTGCTATGTATGGATCTTCCAGGGACAGAACAAGCTTGGTGTTCGTTAACAATCGTAGGCATAACTCTGCTGAGCCTAAGCTGCAAAACTTTTGCAAGTAGTTTGTAGTCAGCATTTAATAAACTAGTGGGACGCCAGTTAGTCGTCCAATGAATCCCCACTTTTTGGAAGAAGAGTAACAACACCAGTACGCTGGCTTTTAGATAAACTGCCCTTACAAAAGATGTCATTGAATACATGAGTTAAATCGATGCTTAATAGATCGGCAAAACTCGCATAAAAATCATAAGAAAGACCGTCACTTCCAGGGGCTTTATTCTTAGCAGCTAAACGAATTGCATTTTGAACCTCTTCTAAGGTGATAGGACGATCTAAACTATTTTTATCGTCCTCAGAAAGAGACTTGCTTAAACACTTTACAAATTCCTCTTGTACAAACTCATTACAACTACCTTGCTCAGAGAAGAGTTGACTATAAAAATGGTGAAAGACGGACATAATTTCCTTATTTTTATGCACAATACTACCATCAGTATTCCGAATGGCTCTAATCACTTTCTGTTCAGCCCGATACTTTTCTTGCCTAAAGAAGAAGGCAGACAGTTTTTCCCCTTCCTCAAGATAATTAGCTCTAGAGCGAATGAAAGCTCCGTGAACTTCCGCATTTAAGATTCTTTTGATCTCCTCCGAATTTGAGTCCGAAAGAACTTTTTGTAAATTTTCAATTCGGAGTCTTTTCTCTTGAGCAATACGAATTTCGTGCTGTATGGCAAGTTCTTTTATTCTTGATTTCATATTTTCCCACCAGTCGGTAATAGAACAGAAGGCAGGCTTCAAAGTTGACCATAGCCTTAAAGCCATACACTCGTCACCCCAGAGTATATTTTTAGTGTAGGGATATCAAATTCTCAGTTGGTTACTGCTCTTTGATTGACAGCAAAATTTGAAAATTCAAAAGATGCATAGTAGCCTACAATCCTCACAATGGTGAGAGAGTGCTTGGATTACACATTACAGCATTGCATGCTCACCAGGACATAACCTCGAAGTAAAAAAATGGTTTGTGTCTGCACAAGGAGGAGTTTTATACAGTCATGGGAGGAGCTACAAGTTGCATAGTTGGGAGAATTGCAACTGTCTAGGATGACAAGAATTGCTCTTTAAAAAGTTTTAAGTCATCACTTGAGGATAAGAACGTTTCTTGCAAGAGCAAAATATCTGCATTGAAGATCTTACCCCACTGCACTACCTGGGAGCACTTTTTGGGATCTTTTAACCCGTTCACATTAAATGTGGCGATGGACAGGGTGACCATGGTGAAGATATGAAGTACAAACTCCATTATTCAGAATTCCTTTTCAAGAAGTACCTGTCAAAAAATTCAACCTCGTGTTTCTCAACGAAATCCGGATGTTGGCAAGCAACGTGCCAGATCCAATCTTGAGGGGTGGAGTGCTCGGCTTTACAATTTTTCAATAAACACGGGTAGCTTCGAGGTTTTAAGCCTGGATGAGAAATTTGAACATGATCTATCAACAAAGAGAACTTGGAGAAAACCTCCTTACAATCTTTGGCATAGCAAGAATGCCATGGCTCTTCCTCAATGTAAATCTGAGTCATTTTAACAGTGTCCTTAGGATCCTCAGTGAGAAAGGGATTAATAGACCTGGATCTTGCACGGCCCACACGCTTGGTTGGGGTTGAAGGAGAAGCACTTTTTCACTTGGACGATCGATCCTGGCCAGCAACAGGCTGTGATGAACTAAAATGGCTTTGAACATTCGTGCCATCACCTTTTAGAGGAGAAGGTTGGGACCGTACCTTTACAGGTGATGGGCCATCCATTGAATCATGCTAAATTAATTGAACTTTTGCCTTCTCCGTCATCGCATTTACTGGTTTCTTCTGACATTCCTCAGTCACCTCCGTCCAGTTTTTTGGAGCCGATGCACACAGTTCGGCTGCAGCTTCACCATCAAAAAGGTCATCTTGACTGTTAACCTCGCTCACTGTGTCCATAATAGAGGGGTCTTGTGTAAAATATTTTTTTTTATTGAAAACATTCTTTAATTACATTAGACTGATGTAAAAATCGATGAAAGTTCGTCATTTCTCTCGATTTCGACGTAGTCGACTCAAGGAAGGGCACAACACTAGCTCCATTAATATATTTGCGCACAGTATCGAACAGATATTTCGTATAGGTGTTTAGTGCGTTCATGCATTACACCTACTTGCCACATCATCTTCACCTGTACAATGGTGTCTTTTACGTTAATACTGGCGGGTGCACTAGAGCTGCAATATAATTGGATGAATTTTTGGACCAATCCCATAAATGGTCACTTTTGTAGAGTTCATTTTAATCAGCTATCGTCGATAAATTTGCTCCGAGTTTTGTGTGGGGCTGAGCAGAAGTAAAAAGGGTATATTTATTTTGTCATTGAAAACAGAAAGGGGGAATTTCCCCTTGCATTTTATTTGGGGCAGTGACGTAGCCAGACTTTCTTTGTTAGGGGGCAAGGCATTTCTCAAGGGGGGGGGGGCAACAGAAATACATATATGAATACTCCGGACGCTTTTTGTGCACTTACTGTGCTGAAGGCCATGCATTGCAGCGAGCAGCCGGCAGTATGTACAATTTGCATTGTACACGACTATGGTACATAATATATGTTGATACATGGAGCCAATACTTGGACTTGGTCCAGGGAGTAGTTCGATGGTTGATACTGCATGCATGCGCTAATTACGCTATGCTTTGAGCAATTAGAACACGGCGACATCATTTCTTGTTTGTTTTTGAGGGTTTCAGTTAAGTTCATACCTGCCAACTGGCCGAATTGGTTATTGCCAAGCTGATCACATAACTTATCACAGTTTGTATATAACGTAAATGTATTTTTTTCTTTTAAAGAAAACTCTTCCTGTTTTTTTTTTTTTTTTTAACACATCGCTTGAAATTATTGGGGGTAAATGTATTTTTTCTTTTAAACAACTCTTCCTGTTTTTTTTTTCTTTTTTAACACATCGCTTGAAATTATTATTATTTTATTGGGGGGGGGAGTACGTATTACAAAAAAACTCGGGGGCACTGCCCCCCATGGCTCCTCCACTGGGGGATTTTGAGAACAGCTGCGGGAATCACGCTATCCCGCACCTTAATGCGAACACTGCCACGAAGAAAATGCATGTTGAAAGCATTTCAGAAAATTTCAGGAAACAGCAGTCAAATTTCAGGAGAATTTGGACTCTGTTTCAAGTAATTTTCTTTCAAGTTGTAGAAACACTCCAGATGGGCAGTCCTCGCGTGCATGTACTAATATATGTACGTATGACAGTATGATGAGTACGTACAGCGAAAAAACGTTGTTATATACGTACGCGTACCCTACATACGGCGGGTGTGACATCTTTTACAGCCCATAGCCTACATCTCAGACTTTCTGTCTAAATTAATGACGTCTAACATAAACAACGTGATGAACGTAGAGGAAAAAGGCCTGTCTTGGGTGTTGTCACGTTACTCACGCTTCATATCAGACAGGAATGAAGTAGTTAGGACCTCAGGCGAGCAAGTGCCAAGAGGAGTATGGAAGGTGATTCAACGTCAAAGCAGTCTAACGCTAACAGCAACACTGGAACGTTAAGAAGTGTTACAAGCTAGGCATAGGCTAGCTAACGTTAGGCCTAGCCTAGGCTAGTTTTAGTCTTCAGTAGCTAGGCCTAATGCCAATGGCACGTGTAGGTCTGTAGCCGATCGCTGATAGCTCCCTAGGCCTAGGCCTACAAGTTCAGAGTTAGTGAGCTCTCGGGGAACGACCACACGTCCCAGCCCTTTACTGAGGATTAAGCTAATGTAGAACATACGCCACTTTACCAGGCGTACACTATAACCTTTTGAATTGTAGTTTAGCCTACCGACCGCTTAGGTCTAACCAGTGGCGTACGCAGGATTCCTCTCAAGGGGGAGGGGGAATGCAGTATGTTGTGTGATCGCCGGCCTGAGGGGTCTAAGTGGAGGGGTGTCCCCTTCCACTTTGAAAATTTTTGAAAAATTGGGTGTCCTTACATGCAATCTGGTGCCACATCATATAGTACCTTTTGAAGTAAAATTTGTGTTACAAAAGATACGTATTTTTAGGATAAAAATAAAAATTGGCATCAGTGATGGGGCCCATGGGGGGACACCCCCTTCGAAAATTCTTGAAAAATTTGGTGTCCTAACATGTAATCTAGTGCTAATTATGCTACCTCTTGAAGCAAAATTTGTTTCACAATATTTGTGTATTTTTAGGAACTAAAAAAGGCACCAGTGATCACCAGCCTAAGGGAGGGGTGTCCCCATCCCCTTTGAAAATTTTGAAAAATTAGGTGTCCTTACATGTAATCTGATGCCTCATACTGCTACCTTTTGAAGTAAAATTTGTGTTACAAAATTTGCGTATATTTAGGAACTAAGAAAAATGGCATTGGTGAGGGGGCCATGGGGAGACAACCCCTCCCTTTGAAATTTCTTGAAAAATTAGGTGTCCTTTCATGCAGTCTGGTGCCACATATGCTACCTTTTGAAGTAAAATTTGTGTCATAAAATTTCGTATTTTTAGGATCTAGGCTTAAAAAAAATTGACATCCGAGAGGGGGCATGGCCCAATCCCCTCCCCCTACATACGCCACTGGGTCTAACGTTTGCCTTGCCTAGCTTAGTAAAAGGCCTTGGCCAAGTAGGGATACTTTTAGGCCTAGGCCAAACTTAGGCGTAGAGTGTTGTTTCCTTAGTGAACTAGTATGGGAAGCCCACAGCGACCCAAATCAGGTCAGTAGACTGCGGACTAACCTAGGCCTGTTTCAGGGTATACATACTAGGTAACAAATTGTATGGTAAGAAACTAGGGCTGAGGACTGATGGTAACAGCTAGACAAACTGCTAGGCCTAGCCTAATCTTAACCCCAGACTTCAGGCGAGATGGCCCCTGGGATATTTTTGGAGTGGGCGTAGTAAGGCATTGGTAACTTGAAATTTTCTAGTAAGAGGGTTAATTTTTTAAATTTTATCAATGCTGGAATAGCAAGTTCTACACAAAGTAGTGTTCATTTTAGTCTCCTGGGAAAGTCATATCATGTAAAAGCTAACTA
>WURT03009864.1:0-16467 GCA_009936505.3 Holothuria glaberrima
GGACCTTCGGCGCTCCGTGGGTGCTTCGTGGGTCGGTCCTGTGGTGCTTTGGTCTGTCGCGGCGGGCCGGGCGGTTGATGGCTTTCGTGGACCGGTGGGCCTTCCGCCCCTCCCCGGTCTCTCGCCTTCCTTGCTGGTCCGGACTGGTTTATTGTGGGTGGTAGTTCTGTGCTCTCTCTGGTCGCGGGGATTAGTATGTGGTTGTCGCTTATAACTCATGTTTTCCGGCCATTCGGGCCTTCTGAAGCACCTTCGGGTGGAACAGTTAACACGAGTTGCTTTGGCTAGATCGAGGTTCAAAATTCATCAACTGCCACTTATCTGTTCTCTTATCATGTTAAATATAAAACAGCAACAGCTTGTATGTGGATTGAAAATTGTTTGAATTAAAAGTCATCCTTCAAACTGTCAAATGGTGAGCTGAATCTGAAGGGCACTAAACTTAGTCGGCCTACAAGCTATGGGTGGCCCATCAACCCGCCGGAACACCGGATTCCGGTGACATTGCTAAACGCTGACATTGGTTTCGGTTGGTGAATGGTTTAAGCGGCCTGACATTTGCCCAACAGTGTACCACCAGTAAAATACTAAGTTGGTCATTTTGTTATCAAGCCAACCTCATAATTCTCAGCTTTTAATAACAGCTATTTCTAAATTTTACATTTTGCAAAACGTTCACTTACACCCTCTGGAAATTTTTGCATAGATAATTTGAGAAAAATGTTTAAAATGCTGTGAAATTCTATTAGAGCACCAGGTCTTTCATATGAATGGACGTAGCATTCCGAACTTTTAAGGGAGATTTGTGTTTATCACTTAATGCAGGTCTAATTGAAATAAACTGTGGCTAGTAATAGTGATTTTTTGCAGGGAATTATGTTTCTCATTTGTACGGTAAAAATTAGTTATTCTTGTATGGGAAATTTTCAGCGAACCATTAACTCGCACAATCAAGCTTTGCTTAGGAAGGACACTAAAGTAAGTAAAGATTCATGTAATTGTAGGAATAAGGACACCTGCCCATGCAGTCCCTGAGAAAAGCGACACTTCTTCCCCTGTAGTATACCAGGTTAACAGTTTCTACAACCGAGAAAATAGTAACGTATGTTGGCCTTGCAGAATCCTTTAGGCCAACTTAGCCAAGGTACCATAACCATATAAAATCATTTAATTATAGTAAGTATGCCAACGATACAGCACTCAGTAAATAGTATGGCATTTAAAAGACCATCATATGCCTTATACTACTATCTGGAAATTTTTGAAAAAGGCAAGTGTTTATAACGTTACTACAAAAAGGTGTAAGTTGTGCTTGTGGGAAAATCTGCCAGCCTAACTTAACTTCTCTAAATTCCCTGTCTGAATTTGTTTCCACCTGTGGGCATTCTAACAAATTCCCCCTGATCAAGTTTACAAGTAGAGTTTGTGCTCTTTAGGTATGTACATTTATTTGTTCTGTAAATGCTGATTGTTCGCTTCGTTGTCAGTCCTGTTTTGAATCGCCTGAATAGTGGTTTAGCCACGAAACTCAAAGTTGCAAGGAATAAATATACGTACCATGAATTGCTAACTGGTCTGCTTTATACTTGTAGTAATGCTCAACACTATGTTTCTCTCACTGAGGCATCCGATAGCAATTTTATTAATAAGTATAAATATATACATATATATATATATATTTATACTTATTAATAAAATTTTAAAATCATTTTTGTGCTTAATGCTTGCGTCCAAAATTTGAAATAAGCTAAAATTCGTTTCTGGATCTCACCGGGTACCCTTATCAGGACCGTCGCGACCGGGGTGGGGGTGTCTCACCCCCCAAAGTTCGTCAGAGCGACGGTAGTCAGAAAATCTGAAATACCAGTTGGTCTCCAAAAAAAAAAGGAAGCTCTCCTCCGAGGGAGTGAGGGCCACTGACAACATCTCTGTGATAATCAAAGGGCAAAGCCTCAGGAAGCTCTCAGGTATTTGCAAAATTGTGGGCATTAAAATGGAACACGCAGCTATCTTCAAATGACATAGGACCCTTTGGCATGTATTATGGCCTAAGTAACTCAGACTGACGGTTTGTTTGATAAAATAAGGGCTTATTACAGGATGGATGATGGTGCTAGGGGTTGTCCAGGGCTTTGGATTGATCATTCTACTCAACTGCCTCATTGAGACAAGTAGCCAAAATAAGATGCACCCCAAATGTTTTAAAGATATTTTAAAGTGTTTTACATCGGCAGTCTTTGTGAACTATTACCAGAACATGACTGGGGCTCGAAACCGGCTCTGGTATTGTACACCTCTGCCGGATACCAACTGTGTTTCCGCAACGCGTGGGTTGCAAATAGCACTTTCAAGTAAAGTCAGGGATTTTTCTATTTTCTGTGACGAACAGATTCTAATATAATCCCACCTGTACTCCATAACTTACTGTAAGAAACGGGTTACTTTTCATCAGAATCAAACCGTTTTCCACCGCCCTTCTACCGGAGGCCAGCCAACCTACCTGCCCACATAACCCACCAGGCATTACCCAAATGGCCGTGTATCAGAGTTGTAATCAAGTCATGACTCGAGTTACAACTTGCAAAATTGCCCGACTTGAAAAATTCTGGCCGACTTTCCCCATTGAAACAACACAGTGAGTCGAGTCATGACTAGTGACTCGAGTCGCTAAAATGAGTGTAGTTGACTTGACTTGCCACAAAAAGATTGACTTGGTACAACTCTGCCGTGTGTCCACTTCAACCATCCACGAATCAATTGTTGCCTTGCAGAAAATATCAAAAGTGCACACGGAGTAAAACAATTATGACAATAAATGTCATACCGGCGGATCTCATTGGTCAAACTCCCATCTTAAGAGAACATTCAGGTGCTGTTGTGGCGAGATTTGAATTCTCAAAGTTTACGCTCTCAAAGGAAACTGGTTGACTACGCAGTTAATTTGTGATTTAACTCATGTACCACTCGAATTAGAGGCGTAGTAAACCGTTTTCGACTAAGTGGGGGGGGGGATGTTGTTCGGGACCGCCGTCGTGGGGGAAGAATCTAAGGGGAGGGGTGTTTTTAGATATTTAAGGGTCCTTTGATGCAATTTGGTGCAACATATTGGGCAATTTTTAAGCCTAATTGCTGCAAATGATTTACAGAGGGCACAAGTAAGGGGTTCTCGTCCTTGAATCGAGGGAGCAGAAGCATACGCTACTTCCTCCTCTCCACATATTTGACTGGGGGCTTTAGCTCCCCGCCCGCTACCCCGCTTCCAACGCCTATGACTCGAACTATGTTCTGTGTTTCTTGCATAATTTTGTAAAGCCTCATAGTTTTCTACTCACAACGTGGTACGCAGGAAAGTATAATATTTCCAAGTTCCTCTAGACATTTTCATTTCAAAAGGAAGCAAAACACCGGGCCGGATGCGTATTTTTTTCCCAGGATGAATGGGGGTAAATCATGTCAATGGACGAATCAGCTTCTTGGAAATACGGCCACACCCTAGTTCCAAAATGACAGCTTTTCAACCTTTTTTGTAATTCTGACAGAAGATTATGAAAGAACAGGCCAAATACCCCTGTCCACCTAACCCTAACCTTAGACCATGAACCTAACCTTAATTTAGAAACAAATTTGAACCATTTTGAAAAATCTGTTTGCCCCCATTCGTCCCGGGAATAAAAATTAGAGAAAAAGAGGGCGTAATTCATGATGGAAAGCTGATCCTGAAACTGAGATTTGCCACATACAAAGTTGTTATAGTTGTCATCATTTGGTTAAACTTGTTTTAATGTATTTTGTTAGGATCATACCTTTTTCATGTGCTTGGAGATATAAAATTCTGGTTACAAATGTCATTGATTTGCCGAAAATAGGGGCAAACTCCCCTTAAGCCCCCTTGGACCCGGCCCTGATTAAAGATAATGTGAGTTGTGCAAGAAGGACACCAACAGTTATTTAATTCAAGTTATTCATTATTAATCAACTGTTTCAAATTAGGCGAATTGATTTCAATATTTTATATCTCAGCAATGGAGTAAGCTGTCTTTAGGCACACTTTAAGTAAATAAATTTCAATGTAAGCTGTAGGCCTATCACATCAACTGAAGAGCTGTGCAGATGGACATTGAACCAATGGTATTAAATTCCAACCCTTGAAATCTGTTGTCTTGTAATTCTATAAGGAAGGTATCCTTTAGAGAGAAACCATGCACGCGCAAAGGGCGCAGAAAACGTGACTCTTTTAAGACCTTTTTCTTTCGTTTTACTCCACTTTACAAGGCAAAAATATCAGTTTTCTCTAAATTCTCTCGTCTCCTTTTATCTTCCTTAAAGACAGAATATGGGTCACTTGGATCTCAACCTTTCACATTAGGGGAGTGGTTTGCCACACCTTTGCATGCACGCGCCCCCGGTCAAGCACCAGCGCATTTATCCCACAACTTTTGAAGGGACTTGATGAGGCCACCAACCTTTAATTTTTCTTCTTATGGTTGAAGAAAGAGATCTCCGTGCGTTATGAGCCCGGCAAATAATTTTCCAAATTGTTGTGGCTGAAGGAATCTTAGGAACTACCGGCACCCTGAAGAAGATTGATTAAATTCATCTCAATTTAGAATCAAGCAGCTTACGAATACGATTATAATCTTACATAACGACCCACTGATTCGTAGTATCACAGTAAATGCCCCTACCCTTTTGAAAAAAATTTTTCTTACTTTCAGTTTTATTTGATACTCTCTTTCAATAACGACAAACACACGCAGTCACGCTCCCGGTACTGCCGTATTGTCTGGACAGAGTAGCCTTTGCAAGATTTTTTCCATAATGATCTCGCACTATACCTGCTTGCATATCCACTTACTAGTCAGGAGGAGGCCTCCGACAAGAAAAATCATGAAACTTCTGTGTCAACCTGTTTCAATTCTTCTTATTGTGCTCATACTCTTGTCGTTAATTTGTTCGGGTATGTGTCAATCTGGTGGAGCCTTACGTCCCTTTGTTTTAACCATCAGATCTATACTGAATCTAATTGTTCATCCTGTATTTTTCTACACCATCTTACAGTTACATTGGAAGTTAACGAAACATGTCCAACGAGTGTGTTCGGGAGGTTGCTTGGAGGAAAAGCTCACTTTAATTGTAACATCACTAAAGTATCCAACGCAGGCTGGCGTAGGAATACGAAAGAGGTGTTTGCGGGAAAGTCGGATTTATTTCAACATGATAATGTTCGTATCTCGGGACATAACTATTCACTTATTGTGGATCCAATTTATTGGGCTGATGAAGGAATTTATCAATGCACAAATTTTAACATAGTCGTGTCAACGTATTTTCTCCATGTCACATGTAAGTAATTGTCATGTAAGTAACTGTCAAGTTCATGTCGTTGTCATGAATTTATATGAAGGTGGCTTATAACTGTAGAAAAACAAAATACGTTCGAGAATTCGTCCTTTCTCTTCAATTGTTACAGGCCCTTGTAGTACCTGCATGAGTACTACGGAGGGTTTCTTCTGCAATTAAATGATTAAATTTTCTCCAACAGTTAGGCGGACTGTTATTTCAGTGAGAAACCATTCGGAAGGTCTTACATTTTATACAAATGGTCAGTCATTTATACTTCAAGCACAACGTAGTACCGGTATCCGACCTCAAGACTTAGGGTAGGCCTACAAAAGTTTGCACAATCAAGCTTTGGCTTGAAAAATGTAAAAGCTGTGACAAGAGAACGAAGTACAAGGGAAGTCTTCGAATAGTGGCCTAGGCACAGATGAACGAACAAAGAGAGTGTGCAAGTATTCTACAACTCTGTTAAATGTCTGTCACCGTTTTAAAAGCAATAAATACATCTAGTTAAACTAAAATAATATTTGACAAGAAGCATGCGTTTGTTAAATTTTCTGTGACTACGAAACAAGAACCCTGTAAAATGATGGAGTCGTTATTAAGAGAGGTTTATCTCACCCAAAGACTGGGACACAGACTGTAACTGCAATAAAACAAAGCTAGGAGAAAGTAAAATTCTTTGGTGAACATATTCTTTTATTTTTTTAATATTGTGAATAAAAATAATTTTCATACTGAGATCGGGGCAGATGAAATATACTAAAAGGAAGTATATGGTTTTCAAAAAAGCTGCACTAAATGTTTCCAATTTTTATTTCATACGCTTTAATCATTAGTCAATTATTGAATAAGTAACATGTAAAGAACTTGAAAAAGTCTTTTTAGGCTGATACAACGTATGCTCTCTCTTTACATATATAAATATATATATATATATATATATATAACAGTCTTGCTTTGTGAATCAAATGAAAACAGAGCTTACATAATCACCACACGCAGCGCTGAAAAGCCAAGGTGGAATGTAACGTATAGCTATTTGAAATATGACTTTCTTCTATCAAGAAAATGAGCACTTCAAGCACGCTATCCCGAAAAATGGCTTTGTTCCAGTTCATGACAACTTTTCCCTTTTCCCCCATTCCCTTGTGGCGGCGCCTGATTATAACGTTTGGTATTTTAACCAAGATCATTCTCGTGCAGTCCTTGTTCTTAATTTTCATCTAGCCATGCAGAACAGTCTAACAATAGAAGTCTATAAAGGTTCAACTGTTCAAGGCTAAGGCTTTGGAAGCAAGGGAGGGTGGGGGAAAGCTAAATCCCTCAGTTAAAACTGTGAGGCTAAAGCATGGTTCTCACCACCGTGACTCTACAAGCATGGAAACCTTTATATTCGGTCCACTGCTAGTCTGTCCAACCATATATAAAATATTTTTTGAGTAAATATCTTTCATGAACTCCACACAATTTAGCACTAAACCATAGGTGTATGGGACCTTTTCGATTTGGGGGGGGGGGCACAACCTTTTTTGCCGAATATCTGAGCCCAAGGACGTAGCCAGGATTTTATCTTAGGGGGCGGGGCGGATGAAATGATGACTGATCGCCGTCCTGGGGGAAGGGTCTAAGGGGAGGGGTGTCCCCCTCCCCTTTGGAAAATTTTGACATATGGATGGTGGGCTAGATGCAAAATGGTGCTACATTTGATGCCAGATTTGATTTGAATATATCTCCAGGAATTCCTATTTTTTTCAGTAATGATTTTAATTTTTCATCTGAAATCTTCCTGAGAATTTTTTCCATTATCCCAGCGTATGCCCCTGAGTCGCGTAATGCTTGCAGCGTCTTTAATTTGTCAAAAGGGCTTAATTTATCTGGTGGCATGAAAGACAGGCCACCAGTAGAATCTTTGCTTTGCTATTTAAGGATGTCATATAGGTGGAGGGTTGAGCATTTTAGAGTTAAAGAGGTTTAATCATCATCAACGCGAGGAAGAAGTCAGATTTTTGGAGGGGGATATGTTCAACAAAAGAATGCAAGGAATAGGCTGAAGTTTATTTTCCCTTGATTTTTCCAATCTTTTTAAACGAATCAATAAACTTTTTTACAAGGATTGTGCCCGAATATTTCCATAGATTCTGCCCAAATTTTGGGTTTCACCAAAATTTGGGGGGCACAGTGCCCCTGTCCCCGCCCCATACGCCGGTGCGCTAAACTTCACATAAACAATCTAAATATTATACATTATTTTTCAAAGGGAAGGCCGACACACAGCCCATTAGAATCCTCCCCAGGATAAATGTCTAAAACGTTCAACCCCTATCCCAACAAAGAAAGGCTTCCTACACTTATGCCTTAAGAGGGTGGTCAAGATAGCTTATGTTTTGTTCTGTTTCAAAGTGGTACCTCCTTGAAAACAGTTTTTGTAATATTTCCTACTGGTATTTCCATTCTTTGTTTATCTCTCACAAGAGAATTTGGTCGCTATTAAGAGCTATCCCAGGTCGTAAAAAAACACTTTTAAATACATTTTAACACAACAGTGTCGTATTATTCCCTGTAAGAACCCGTTAATTTTGCTTTTACTTTTGTTTTTTTTTTATTAACTTTTGTAGAAAACAAAAGTAAATATATATCACTTTACTCGCACGAAAGCAAACTGAATAGCTTACTTGTGAAAGTTACCTTCCATTTCATTTCCTTTCATTTGTTTTGTTTATACATGAGGCTGATCGGTTTGTCCGGGACGGACGTTTTTTGTATTTTAATAAAGGAAAAGGCTACAAAAAACATCTGATGATATTTGCAATGAAGTTATGGGTTTTATGTTTAAGGGTGTCATCAACTCTACCAGATTCTTACAAAAGTTGGTTGCCATGGTACTGTTACTAAAAATAGAACAAACAAACAAACATCCGTTTCATGGACGGACAGGATAAATTGAGGGTTTTTTTTTTCACTTTTCGATATTCTTGTCGGTTTTCTATCTAAACTAACGTAAGTTCACTAGTAGTTTAATGTAGCAACAAATGTTGTGTAAGTTTCCTTGTTTAGCAGATATGTTTCATTTCCAAGCGATCTTTCATTTATGTCTGCGGAGCAAAACAAAAGTATATCTAGGCGTCATAGACGGACGTCATGGACGGACAGCAAAGGTCACCCAGAGGTCAACTAACTTTGAGAAAATTCAAAAGTTACCATTTGAGAACTGCTTATTAGCCACATGATGCTACACCCATAGACTTTGCGAAATTCCATTTCTTCTTGGGTTTAGGGCATAAAAACTGCACAATTTGTCATGTACGGACACATTTTTGTCAGGGACGGACATTTCTGTCATGGACGGACACATTTCCTGTCATGGACGGGCGTTTTTCTTGTCGTGGATGGAAAAAAGCAAAATTTTAGAATCTTGGGCTTTTTTCTTTTAATTGCTGAGTTTTCACACTATTCTCTGTGCAGGGGTCAATGTAAATAGCCTAAGGCTCATTGCTTTGCAAACACTCATTTCCTCATTGGTTCTTACATTTAGTCATAGGGGTGTTAAAAACAGTTTGTCATGGACGGACTTTTTGATACGGTGTCCGTCCATGACAGAATTTCTATTGTAAATGCTTCACACATAGTACTTCTTAATTTTTACCTAATGACTCTACAGTGGAGGTCATATTAAGGATTGATAACTGAGCTGGTTTTTTCACAAAAATATTTACCATGGGAAAGAAAGAAATTTCTTCTGCTGATTTTGTGTCATGGACGAACATTCTTGCATCAAACATAAACAACCAAGTAAAATGATTGTAACACTCCAAGATTTTCCTTTTAAAATTTAGCAAGATTATGGAATGGAGTCCTCCCTCAAAATAGTTCTTGCCTAAAATAATTATTTGAATGAATGTGTTTAGTTAGGAATGTTCGTCCATGACATGCTTTGTAAAACGACATACATAAAATGGTATATTCCAAGACATGCGAACATCGTCAAGTACTTTTTTTCATTTATTCCAGTAAGTAGTCATGTCTGTTAAAAGTATGGGACAAATTTCAACATTGTATCATTAAATAAAAATTTTGGTCCCACAGTCAATATCTAACCGATAACCCTCATATACATAAATTATTTACAAAAAACAATACATGATGTATTACAAACAGGACACTAGAAAATAATAAGATGTGATCTTAGCTAGCGACCTTACAAGAAAGAAAAAAGAAAAATGGCATATTTTCAAGCAGAGTAATTTGTAATTAAATAAACTTTAAGTTTCCTTTTAAACGTTATATACACAGCACTCCTACTTACTATAAGTATTAACATAGCCTAGCATGGTTTGTAATTAAGGAATAGTTTACAACATTGTTTCAAAATTAAGGAAAGTTTGTATTGTGAACAACATTGATGCAATCGAGAAGACACTTTTTAAAAATTGTTTTCTTACTCCGTACATTCCTCGAGGTTAACGGCTTTTTATGTACTGACGAGCAGGGCTGGAGGACCCGAGTCCGGACTCGACCTCGAGACCGGACTTAAGTCCCCCTTTTTTCGACTCGGGCTTGGACTTGGACTCGGGATCTCTGGACTTGGACTTGGACTCGGGCTTTTTGGGCTCATACTTTGGCTTGGACTTGAAGTCGAGTCCATCAAGTCCAGCCTTTCTCTTCATCACATTTTTTTTTAATTTCATAATCCACTCAAAAGCAACAGCACTCAACATGAACTAGGGCTTTATTTTCCTTGATATGGCCTACAGTAAGCCTATTGTAATTATGACAGAAGTCCTACTGTACTGTTGGTAAGAGATTAAGAGAATCCTGATACCTACAGCTGTACCATAAAAAGATCTTAGTTTAAGGAAGATTGCTTAGTTCCTTATCAGCATTTTCACAACTGCGATTGACTAGGTAGTATTGAAGGGCATCAGGAAGCAGTTCCATATGGGGGAATTCCATGTGGGGGGGGGGCAGGAAAGTTGGGGGAAAGACATTGGGTAGCTGCTTCTTTCTCTGGATATGCATTCGTGACTGCCCTGCGCAAACCGGTGACATTTATGGACTATAAGTCTACTTTCTGATTTCTATCCCTGTCCCCCTGTGGGTAGTGTTATAATGGGTAATGAGTTTGTGTACAACTGAACTACAATTGTGTTAAAAATTAATTTAAACCTGAACAGGCTATAACATCAAAGGGGTTGAGTGCTGCTGCCCTAGTTTTATTGTAATTTTTTTATTTTATTTTACTTTATTTTATTTTAGTGTATTTTATTATTTTATTGTTACCTTATTTTATTTTATTTTATTGTATTTATATTAGTTTACTTTATTTTATTTTATTTTATGTATTGTTCATATTACAGTATGATCAGGACCAAAAATCTGATTGGAACCAGTGCATTCAGTGGCATGCGCAGGGTAAATACCAGAAAATACTATACTTGTTTTACAACTTTGGACTTGGACTCCGACTTGGACTCGGACTTGGACTCGGACTTGGACTCGAGAACACTGGACTCTGACATGGACTTGGACTCGAGCCCCTCGGACTTGAACTTATGGACTTGGACTCGAGCTTTTTGGACTCGACTACAGCCCTGATGACGAGTGACGACACACTAATGTGTTAAAAACTATTTTAAGGTAAAAGGACATTTGATATATGGCGTCAAAATAATAACGCAATCACAATGTCTGTGGCCAGGTATCTACCCGTCGAGTTTGGCGTTATCATACCGTGCCGACGACAACACAAGCTTCACGTACGTTCAAGTACCTACTGATTAACTTTGAACTTGATCGGACTTTGAGTTTAGAAGGTTCGCGACCCGCATTGAAGTTTGATGTTGACCTTTGGCAACTACAAAGGAACTAAGTCAATATATTTGTCAGTTCGTCTCATTACTTGCTACATATGTTGGGTGTAAGACTATTTCAGAAAATACTGACAAGCAAGAACTGACTAAAACAATTTGGGCTATTTAACCTTTGACTTCTGAGCCAACACTGAGACGCTATTAGTTCCTATTAGTTGAATTAGTTCCTTTGTAGTTGCCAAAGGTCAACATCAAACTTCAGTGCGGGTCGCGAACAAACACATGAGTCCTCACCCGGTCAGCTCATTAGGAACCTTGTCTTTTGCTTTTACTTGCACTCGTTACTTAGTGGTTTTGTGGTCTTGTATATAAAATGAACACTTTTGCACTTTTTGTGGTGGGTGTGTCTCCCTTGTTGGCTTCTCAACTGTTGACTGTATACTCTGTGATGGCTCTTTTAAGCCTTTTTGGAGTTATTTACTGAAGACTGAAGGCTATCAATGACATAAACACAACTTTCAATGGTCCGATATTTTCGCACCAAGTCTGAAGTAATCGTACATTCGGACCTACCGTTAGGAGGAGTGTACGACACACTTTCGGCAAAATTAGGCCATGAGGTAAAATGTTCCTCATACGGAAAAAAAAAATGATCAGGGCTAACCACAACTTGTCCTCAGGGTAAAGTAAGTGGGCACCTCTGCTTTCTCCCTAGAATTAAGTTCATCCTTATCCTGAGAGCAGATTATTGTTGGAAACCACTCATGCATATCAGACTTTTCATTCAGAGTCTCCTTTCAACAGAAGTAGCAGCGAAACCACGACTTAATGAAAGTAGTTGTGTGCCTAGTTGTGCCTGCAATTCGGGTAAGAGGTTGTACGCGGATATGAATGAAGCACATCATGTTTAAGAGGGTGACGGTGCCACAGAACGTTGGGAACACTAACTTTATGAGGTTAAATGAGGTGTGACGATGTGAAGGCCCACTGAACCCTATACCTAGCTGTTCCCAACTCTCTGTGACATCGTCATAGTGTTAACCAGCGCTCGGGTTGACTTTTGACACTGACTTTCTCAAAAGCACCAATGAGATACCTTATAGTACCAATTTAATATTCCTTTCATTGTTTCTCGCCTATCTTGCAGTTAAATGACGTTTTCCAAGACAAAGGAGAACAGATTTTTCTTTTAAACATATTTTACATTTCATGTGACCTGACCTGCGATAAATGACGCCATCTGTTACGCATGCACAAGTTTTATGGTCAGGCACCTATTACAAATTGCCAACTGTAACGTGCCCACAGAAAAGCAGCAAGGTTCGTTAAATACAACCGTACTAGTAAATCTGAAGGAACAGTGACTAAACTCCTCTGTGACCTAGGCTGCATTCTAAAAGCATGATCTCATTCAGATTTGAATCGAATCTGTTCAAATGGATACTGAACCGAAATCTATTCAAACATTTGACTAGATTTGGTTCTTTTTTGAACAGAAAATTTTAGTTTGCACCGAAACTATTGAAATTTTCACAACCTCACAACCTCATAGACATACCTAGGGACCATTAAGTGTAGCCAGTGACGCGGCAAGGCCTCCAGAGAGAGAGCCGAGCACGCAAAACTTTTATCAACCTTCATGTCATAATAATGAATTCAAGTACTCCTTCTTTCTCAAGAACTATGAAGTAGTGGAACAAATTACCTAAAGGGACTGTCAATGCCAACAGTATTAACACTTTTAAGGCACATCTTCATTTTAACTAGCACCCCACAGCCCTGGCTCATATGCTCATGGTATGGGCCCTTCCAGTATTCGAGAAAATGAAGAATGAAGAGTTTGTCCACTCACACCTTACACATATCTTGACGTTCCTGGTTGCTGGAGAAGTAAAATTTCTCATCTCCCCATGTATTACATATAGGAAATAAAGATGACTATTTAGCAGCTAATTTCTCCACAACATTGAGTTGACTAAGTTCCTTCAGTCATGTGACACGTCAAATGTAAAATATCGAAAACAAATTTGCCTCGGAACGATTTTATCCAACGCTTTCAATCCTATGTCTTGAACTGAAACCGATGTCTTCAAATGAAAGCATCCAGTGTCTGATCCCTCACCAGGAGTGGCATCTAGGCCCCAACAGGGGCTGTGGACAAAAGAACTATTTAATGGACCTCATACCTGTAAAAGCCTCGGTTATAATTCGTACTCCCTCAGCACTTTCAGTGCTTCATACGTATCCGTAAATGTTTGAAATCTTTAGTACGCCTATTTGAAAAGCCTTATATCGTCACTGTTGCTGACGCAAATCAGGAAGATGGACATCCAAGGCGCTATTCCAACTACATTTATCAGATGATATGTTTCACACCTGGGAATAATTTAATCTTTTGTTTTAGCGGAGACTGTGATTGAAAAGTCCCTCAGTTCCCGCTTTAATTTTGTTTTAGTTAGCCTTTCTTGGGAGAATTTGATACTTTCAAACTTACGTTGTTTTCAAGCATAAACTTGATAAAACATTTCTTTGTAAGGATCTGAGTAGCATTAAGGGTGACATACAGGTCAAATTCTGGTGTAAACGATTGGGCATGCACATGTAATTAAAAGTAATCCATTACCATTTTAACCCTAAGTAAGCCACATCTTTTCACATACCAATTGGAATCTGACTTTTATACGTTACACATTAGGACAAAACGTTTTTTTTTTTTCTTCTGAAATATAAAGCACGTATTTATGTATATAATGCAGCTTAGCTAGAGCAGCTATTACTTTCCGTAACGACTGACATCGTTATATGGAAATGGGTGGATATCATGCAATGGACTCTTCAAAAAACGGCAGTGGATATTTTTCTTTTCTTCATACATAATAACATGGAAACTTTACCAAAATTTCAAGAGCAAGAGAAGTTAGAATTACATAAACAGCAAACCACTTAGATTCAATGAGACAACAGGAGTCCAATCTCCTATTTAAGACCTTTCAAGTTTATTACTTCACTACATCACGTTATAATCGCAGTAAACGGAGAGGATCTTGCTGGAATCTAAGAGGCTATGTTAGCATCACTTTCCAAGTGAAGGATTGAAACGGGGGCTCCAACTCTGGCCTTCATGCAGAAACTCTTGTAGTAATCTCAATCAAAACACAAATTACCGATTCTCTTCCTGTATATTTCATTACTAAAGTACACGATGTCACAGCTTTTTTAATAAAATGTGATTGTTTTACCTTCCTTCCATATCTTGGCAGGCGTCACAGGAAAATCCTTGTTGTAAAGTACTTGCACGATCATCGATTAACAAACCTGAACTAGGTTTTCTTGCAACGAACAATTTTAAAACCTAGTAGGTAGCCTACATTACTTGGTGGTATATGTAATACTCATCATGCCTAGTATATCACACTAGTCTAGTCTTTTCATCAATAACTAGTGAACTGTTAGTAATAAAAGACCACCAATCATTTGATCGAGTGCAGTGTCCATGGGCGTCAATTTCGGGTAATGGAGGAAATGTGCCCAAGTTTTTTTTTTTTTTGGGGGGGGGGCACAAACACATATGCTAAGTGCCTCTATCGTTCTGTGATCCGATGCCCCAAAATGAGAATCTCTTAACGGATTAAGTGCAAGTCATGAAACATACCCAGGTCATTTCATATACACAATTCAAGAATCCTACCTGCATATGGGAGAAATATATGCGTTTAATTATCACCGTTTTCTGTGCGAAAACGTTGATGGAATTGCCTCATTATTACTTTCTGTGCGGTAGTTTGAATAGAAATATTTTTTCGAAAACTTTGTCACCGCTCTCGTCATCCACATTTCCAAACCACCCCACTTCATCAATTCATCCGACCTTCATTCCGACTTATTATTCACAAAGGAATAGAATTATGATCTTTATTGGCTGCTTAGTTCTCATCAAATGCTACTTGGATAAGCATGAAAGCTTTATTTTGCGGATTCCACAGTTCTGTCACTACCCAGAGCTTTCATGGATATATCTATTGTGCTGGTCACTGGACATTTCCTGAGCAGCTTCATGGGTGAATGCACACACACAATACTCTATTGAACTTGACTTAATCCAAGGTACCTGCCATGTGCCTGCTATGACGGGTACCAAATTTAAAATGTAGCTAAGGGGAGAAGCGGAGAACAACCACATCCCCACCTCAAGATCATCACGATCACGGAGGACGACTTGGCCGGTGGCACGTTCCGTTAGGCAGCATCTCTCGTGGTAAACTTTACCCTCAAAGTTCGATTCGCATCTTCATCCTTAGTAGCCTAAGCTATACTGACATTTATTTTCGAAAATCTCATGCATTATTATTTTCAATGTAATAGAGAATTTTTGTAAAAGGTTAATAGTATCTACATATTGAAACGTAGAGTACAATAATGTTGAACGAAAAAAGCAAAAATTTTGTTAAAGTTTTCCAAGTTTTCTAAAAGGGAGGGACGGGCCGGCTCTCTTTGATCCTCCCTTAAGAGATAAGCTTAGTTTCACGTATCAGATTTTCAAAAAAAAAATGTAGACGCTCCTTTGAGTATGGAAATACGTCAGCAATAGTATATCACAATACGACGAGTTTTGCAAATTTTGCAGAGAATCAACAGATCCAGATGCAACGTATGCAATTTTATGTATGCTAATGTATAGGAGGTAATGTTAAAAACTATACAATCTAAATGCACTTGAGGTCACGAGGAAACTGAAACTACATTTTGGGTCAAATTTTACCCAATTGGGGACAAATGAAGCCTTATTTTGGTCATTATCTAACCCAATAATTTTAGTGGGTCCACTACCGACCCACTTTTTGGTCAAGTAGACCCTAGCGTATATTTACAGTGTGTGACTGATACAGTGGAATCGCAACTATAACTTTTACTTCATTCATATATGTTCAAAGGACTTTCACCCCCCGACCATATTGCATCTAAAGATCCTTAAATAGTCAATAACTTCCCAAAGGGGATGGGACAGCCCTCCCATTACACCCCTTCTTGGGACGGTGGATAGTAGTTACGTTCACCCCTCCACCCCTATATCCTACTGAGAAGTTTCCTACCCCTGTGACAAACGTCTTACACAAAGGATGAGATATCGTAGATTTTGTCACGGTATTCAAACACTAAATAAGACTGCATGGACACGTTTAAAGAGCCTATGAAATGAAAATTAACAGCCACCTGATAAGATTCTTCCAGCCACTCTAACGTCTAAAATAACCTCAATGTTGAAAAATACCGCTGGAGTCAAGAGAAATTACAAAAAGAAACTGACCACCAGCACCCC
>WURT03009875.1:0-16466 GCA_009936505.3 Holothuria glaberrima
CCATAAGACCAAACAATGGATGTTGTGTCAGTGTCAGTGCCACAATTACCTACACAACACCTTAATGAGACAATTTCTTGCTATATTACATGGCCAGAAAACTTTTGGAAAGGTTTTAAATTCATCTGTAAAGTAACCTCTATCTTTTGATGATGGAGGTAATTCAGGCTAGAATGTGAGAAAAATCCGGCCGGAACCGGATATTTTTTCATTATCCGGCCGGATAATCCAGCTGCACCAGATATCTGGTGCATCCCTATTTGTGATGAGTCAAATGTTCTATTATTGGATACGTGGTAGGCTTGGGTGACTTATTTTTTTGGAGTCTGGTACAGGCGGCCATATTAGTAGTGAATGGAGTTATGACTGCCATAAGGTTGGTACAACTGAAGCGCAGCGCTTCTCTAAATTTTTGGTTACTGGCTTATGGCTACAGTGTCTCAACTGCTGAGGTGCTGAACAACCAGTGTTACAAAAATGTAGTGGTCAACTGAAAAGAAAACTTGTAATCACAACTGAAGCACAGCGGCTCTCTAAATTTTCGGTTACTGGCTTATGGCTACAGTGTCTCAACTGCTGAGGTGCTGAACAACCAGTGTTGCAAAAATGTAGTGGTCAACTGAAAAGAAAACTTGTTATCACAGAACAAGACCAACAGAAGTTGAAGAAATTTTTAAAATACTGCTTGTGCACTAATGTAGACTCTTAAAATATGATTTTATGCATTTTGAGAGTATTGAAAATTTCCCAGGAATCATGATTCCAAGGAAAACTGGAGTCACAACTTGATTCCTGGTCAGTAGTCATGACTCTGGAGTCGTGTGTGGTAGCTGACCCAATCCTAGTACTGGACTTTGATGGATGTATAGGTTCCAGTGTTCCTAGTAACCTCTTAATGACAATCCAATGTTTATATATATATAGTGGAGGAATGACATTCCCAGCTTGCACTGATCTTCACTTCATGTTACTGCTTACAATATGTGCTCGACAGTTACATGTGTTTAAGCTGAAATTAGACAATGGAAATAAATTTCATTGTTATCCATTAGTATATTGATAAATAAACAAACTTCCTTGAATACCCCCATTACACATACTTCATCAATTTACTTCATGGATTCAGGCCTAAGACATGACATTTGAGCACAGCAGACTCAAACCATATCACTATGTCTTTCTTGTTATTCAACTTTCATATAGAAGCTGAACTACATTTGCACAGCAGAAAATAAGTTTCCTTGTTACAGTATTTAAAGTTGGCACATTGCCTCAGATTCCTTTTGTTTTTCTTCATAATTGAATGTTCTGTTTGTCCTTGAAATTTGATACTGTTTACCGCGTGTTTGGTGTAGTGGTAGAGCATCCGCCTCTCGCGCGGGGGGCCCGGGTTTGATTCCCAGGTAGAGTCATACCAAAGACTTTAAAAATGGAACCTGCCAATGTGCGTGATGCTCCGCATAAACAATGGAGTAAGGGAGAACAAGCCAGTGAGCCACGACTGGAAAAAAGGCTGTGGCCGGCTCGACTTGAACCAGTTGGTTGGAAACTGGGCCGTTTAACCTCATCTAACTAACTAACAAATTGAAATTTGATACTGTTGGAATGTTTGAATATGTTTCCATGTAGATTAAGTACAAATCTACACCATATGTAGGGCATAACAAACAAAGTTGCTAAATATTCCCTAGTATAGTGGCATTTATATCATAAAGAGATTCAGTTCTATGTCAAATTAATGTGCTGTGATGACATCACAGATTTCCCATGATGCTCCTCATCTTGAGAAAAAAATTGCATTTTGAAAAATTCTTTCTTCCAAATGCTGCAAGCTATTGAGATGTGGTTTTCACCTCCTAAAAGAGAAAACTTTTTTGCTTTTTTTAAGCTTACTGAATTTTGTGTCTGGAAAATCCCTTTAACCTATGTTCAACTGTTTTTTTTTTTTTTTTTTTTTTTTTTTTCAGGTCAACTGGTAGAGGAATGAAACTTGGAAGCAAGTCCAAAGATGTTGATTCATTTGTGGACAAACTTAGAGGTGAAGGCCAGGATGTTATTAGTGAGAAGAAGGGCAGGCAGTCTGCAACTATGTCAAAGGTCTCAACCCCAGCTGCCAAGACAGAAAAGTAAGTCTGAAAATATGACAGTAAATGCTAGGAGAGGTTTGGTGATGTAAGCTACTGTGTCAGTATTAAGTTTATTTGAACATGAGAGCAGGGTTGAAGCCAGAACTTAAGATCTAAAAGTGCATAGCCTGGGGAGGTTTTCACTGCTGTTTGAGTAAAAACCTTCATTTTGACCCTTTTTATATCCAAAATATTGCAAAATTTCACCGATTTGGCACAATGCACTGTGTTTCCATGCAAGTAACACTGTGTACAAGTAGGACACCAAGAGTTTGTTTTTAACAAAAAATATGTCATAGCTCCTTTGATAATGCCACACCCACACCAGGATGTGCATATTTCCAGGCCCATTTTACTTGAAATTTAAGTTAGTTTTGTCAAACAGCCCATTTCCATGCCAGCTATCTCAAAGGGTGGATTTTTTAGTCGCTTTGGTATTTTTTAATATGGATTGTTTGATTGTTCAGTCCTATACATTTGAAAGGACTGATTTGCCTTGAAATGACAAATTTTATCCCCGATGAGATGTCTAATTTTGGTATGTTGGATGACTTAATAGAGTCTGCCGTAAAGCCTAGGCTTTGCTAACACTATTGGAAGTGTTAGGTTATGTGTGAACTGTTCTTGAGTATTGTAGGCCTATACCTAGAGACAGTTTTGGGAGAACACTTGAGATTGCAAGCATGAGAGCATGATTATGTTAAGTCATCAATAAGTTCTTTCCAGTGCTTTGCTTTCTTATTTCACTTTTTAGATTTTTGACATAAGAATTCAAGGTTTGAAGTGGTAGAAATTTACAAATTTCTAACCATTGAAGAAAGTGATTAACAGCTCTTTTGGTTAGAACTTACATAAGTTCGCCTTTTGTGTTTTCAGTAACTGTACCAAACCCAATCCAGTTTTTACCAGTTTTTCCCCATAAAACCAGTTTATGGCAATTATCATTTCAGATAATTGATAAAAAAAATATGTGCAGGTTCCGCAGAACACAATTCTCTGCGCATTTTATATGGAACACTTGATGCTCATTTCTGCGTGCTTAGGAAAAGAACATGCTAGCTGCTTTCCCGTTTTAAGCACATGAGAATATTAATGCGCATATAAAAGTGCGTCATTTGATGATATCATAGAAACTGACCAATGAATGTCCATGAAATTACAAACCC
The DNA here is from genome assembly GCA_009936505.3 of Holothuria glaberrima. Lineage (NCBI taxonomy): Eukaryota > Metazoa > Echinodermata > Holothuroidea > Aspidochirotida > Holothuriidae > Holothuria > Holothuria glaberrima. Next base: position 3,293 of record WURT03009875.1, read on the forward strand.
AGTCATTGTGCGTTCATTTTCAAGTGTACATAAGTGGAATGCCACGATAAAGAAAGAACATTTTTATTTAAGTGGAATTTATTGACGATTGGTACTTCTTAAATTAACTAATTCCGAAATAGCAAGTATTAATACTCTTGTAAGACATTCATTTGCCTGTTTGTGTTCAAAACGACTGAGCAGTGATCAGCACTTCCACCCCGATATTTTGGCCTCCATGAGGAGTGACCGCGCCATTTTAAGTTTGGTATCTATACATATAATATCTTTGGGTATTCCTCCCTTCTCCCTTATCCTGATTGCTTTACATCAATACATCACTGGTCCAGTTTGTGTAGAACATATAAACATCATGATACTTTAGAACACTTTCTCCTTTGGCAAGCTAAAAACTGGCCATCTTGGCTTAGACAAGGCTTCTTTCATGATATTTTACTGTAACATTGTTTCTCATCTTTTGCAGTGTTCACATTCAAGCCAGCGAGAAAATGAGTGTAACTGCCAGTCGTGATGGAGGGCTTGAGAGCCTTGAGGTGCATGGTATGTTACAGCTGAGGGTTGCCACTGCAGATGATGGGTTCATTAGAATTGGTGTGGATAATAATGATAGCAAAGGAGCACAACTTCAGGTATGTCACAGTGTCATAGAGTTTGGGGCAAAAAGGATGGGGTTTAGATAGGGTAAGGGAATAAGAGGATCCATGTGATAGGGTTACATGTTGAAAACAAATAAGTCACATAAAAAATAAGTCGTACAGGATAAAAAAACAAGCTGTTCGCTGTGTGATACATTAATCCTTCATTTGTACACCTTATTCTGCTTATCATATTCATTCATGAGAGTTATAATTATCAGTCCTTTTATAAGTACTAATATGACTTTTGAGTATTTTTGTCATCTGACTCATTTGTAGACACATCCCAATGTTGACAAGAACTTATTCAACACAAAAAGTCTTATCGGTATGAAACAAGCCAAGAAGCCATTCCCAGCCAAACTAGATGTTGGGGTACTCAAGTGGCGGTTTCAGACACAAGATGAAAGCCTTATGCCTCTGTCAAGTAAGTGAAAGTTTTTTTTGCGCTTGTAGTGACAGCAAAGACATCTTATTTGAGGCAAATCTTTGTTAATTGTTTACTTTGCTTTTTTTTCCTATGGGAGTTCATTGGATTTTTATTCCTAAGTAATACTAACAATGTCCCTCATCATTAATAATGTAACTGTTGAGTCTGACAGTGTACACCAGGCTGCAGTCTTTCAAAAAGGAGTCTGAAGTTTTTCTCAAGAAATGGGTCTGTAGTCTTTGGGTGATCCAGAAAGTATTAAATGTTAAGTGTTACTCACCTTAATGCACAAGATGGTATGAGGAGCTGTTAATATGGCAAGTGTATGTTGTTTACTGGTATGTTAGAGAGATAGCCAACAGGATCCATCTGCTGGTGTCTTGTGCTTTCATGTGTCCAGAGATGTTGTATTTCTTTCAAAGAATTCCCATAGAATTTTAAGTGGAGGTTCCACAAATTTCTGGAAGATTCTTGTTACTTGCCAAATATGTTGTTTATTGACCTTGTAGCCTTAAGGAGGACAGGGGGAGGAGTTGGAATGATCTAAGCTGACCTTTCTTTGAATTATCCAGATTTGCATCCTGATGTTAAGTACAGTTAAAAGATAAAAGGCATTAAAAGCTAAAAGGCATGGAAGCATTGAGTCAACCAGCAATTTCTACAAAAATTGATTTTAATTGTACCTTAATATGCAATGAGACTGAGTTTACTTAAAGCAGGTACTCCATGCATGTCTATGACAAACAGAATACCTTTTTCATCTTATCTACAGTAAACTGTTGGCCATCTGAAAATAATGAAGGTGGATGTGACGTGAATATTGAATACGAATTACAATTAGATGATATGGAACTCCAAGACGTAGTTATTAGCATTCCAGTTCCGTAAGTTACTACTAGCCATGACCCTGTCATGTATAACAGTGAGTCATGCTCTGAGCTAACATTGTGTTATCACAGGGAAGAGAGTCCATAATAAGTTCAATGACATTCAGTAATGCAACATGATTCTTTCTATACATTTCAAAAATACAGCTTTGCCCAGTGATGTGGTTTAAATTCCATGCAAGCATGTAGAAGATTGTTAACAGTACATGTGCTTATTTTTGATTCAGCATCATTCTAATTTTATGAAATGGAAGATGTATCTTTCCACCATCACTGGTGTTCCTGTTCTGTATCGCAAATTAATGTGAGGGTTATTTTGTATAAATACAGCAATTAATGTAGAAATAAACAAGCTGCAACATGATTCAAATGCACTATGCATGGCTGAACAGTCCTTGGTATTGTGTAACAGTAAGAAGCAGACAACTAGACTGCCACCTACACTCATCCATGTATGGTTGCTACTAATCATATGACATATTTTGCAAGATATCCCCTTAGTTACGTAAAACTTGCAATATTTCTGAAACATGAAAGATGCTTGTATTGTAGGAAAAAAGACAGAATTAAAAACTTTTTTTTATTGAAATAACCACCAAAGCTTGGCTCTGTAAGAATTTTTTCATTATCATTCACAAAGCTATCATGTGTTTTTATTTGCATCAGAACTTCCCCCTCCTTATCTGATTTTCCCCCCTGCTGTCTGCAAATGGAAAAGAAATGAAGACCTTATCTTTGTAATCTTGATTTAAAATAGAATTTTATCTGTATTCCAGATCTGGAGTTGGATCTCCTGTGGTTGGAGAGATAGATGGTGAATACCGACACGACAGCCGTAAAAACATTTTAGAATGGACTTTACCTGTTATCAATTCGGAGAACAAGTCAGGAAGTCTTGAATTCACCATTGCTGGCTCTCCAGATGATTTTTTCCCAGTTAATGTCAATTTCTTTGCAAAGAAATCATACTGTGATATACAGGTAAGTAATAAAAATATGCAAGATAGTAAAGCAACAGTTCTCAAGCTGCTTTTTTGCTAATCAAACAGGGGTGAGCCAAAATGTCAGGCATGTTGAGATGCAAGTTAAACCCTAGAAAGAAATTTTATAGGAAAAATGTTCAGCATCTTGAGGTAGAATGGATGTTTAGAATATTCAGCATCATATCCAAGTGTGATGAATGGAGAAAGAATTGACTTACCAATGAAAGAGTATAATATTAGTATTCATGCTGTGGTTTACCTTGTTGATGGTACAGGCCTGATTTTTAAGAAAATTTTCAGGTTGTCCATTGGACAACCTTGAGCCAATTTTTGGTTGTCTGAAAAAATTTTTGGTATTCCAAATGAAAGTGACTAACAAAAGATGAACAATTGCATTTCATGTCACTGCCAAATAAAGCAAACATTTATATTTAAATTCTGTATGCTTTCCAATGATCTTGTCTTTTTTATGTTTCAATGATGAATGACAGTCCATGCAAGCTATCAAAAGGCCTAGGCCTACCACTTCTCAGGAGACTTTATGACATAATTTCTTGCTGATGTAGTGAACTGTTCAATTGCAATAAAATCTACTTGTCCTTTGAATAAGCTCAAAGACAGAAAGTGGTTGTCCGATGCAAAATTTACTCGTCTCGGACGATAGGACGAGTGTTAAATTTCAGCCCTGATGGTAAAAGAATCTTAAGTTGATTTTCTTTGAATCACAGAGGTTTGTCTGTATTTATGGTAGGGGGGCTGTTATTCACAAAGCTTACCACCCTCCCCCCTTCCCTTGGCTCATGAGCTACTTTGGATGATGAGTCACAGTTTACCTTTCAAAAGAACAAGGGGGTCACATCTAGTCAAAATGTTTGGAAACTAATTTTTCCAAATCTCCTTACATCATTGCCTTAAGCTGTGATGGCATTTTCAGTGAACCCTCACATCATTTGCTCGGAGAAAATAAGAAAAGAAAAATGTACTAGCAGGCTTCAAAATAAGTGGGCGCTTGGGTGTTCTTTGTGCCTGTTGATTGGAAAATCGATCCCGGTGAAATTTCCGGGCACTGTTTTCTCAAGGAAATGACGCCCAGATTAAATGCCCAGACAGTATTTCCTTGAGAAAAATACACCTGGATCCTGTTTTTTCGTAGAGATAGCCATCCGACTGTATTCAAACTGGCCAGCAGGTAGTAACAATAAGAAAATCTAAAATGTTAAAATGCAGAGTAACTCCTGGGTCACCAAAAGTAGTTCCTGGTCCAGCTTGAAAGCCAGGGGTACCAGGAGTTAATATGTTCAGAAAGTAGCTCTTGAATACTACCAATTATGTGCTGTCACTCTGGATATAAAGGGAGTGGGTTTAGCAATGTTATTGTTGCCCTAGTCAATCCAAAGACTGCAGGTACTGTAGCACTCACGTTGATCATATCCTCATATTTTATTAAAATATCAAATTAAGCAAGTACTATAGAGATGTGGGATCGATTTTAGTGGTTTAAGGAGCAAGCCTGAAGCCAGTAGAGGGAGGGTATATATGGGGTATTGGGAAGGAATAATTTCAAATAACAAATTAATGCCTGGCTCTGTCTATCCTAGCTTGTATCATTTATATTATATATTTTGGATTTTATCCCAACAGCTCGGTGAGGTATTGTCAGTAGAAGGCAACAGACCAGTGAAGCATTCATCAGACATCATGCTACTAGTGGAAAAATATGAGATTGTTTGAAAGCATACAAGATGACCATCATTTATGATGTCCCAGGTTTATTATGTACAGTATATATTGAAGCTGCATCCCGATGGTGAACCAATCTGGTTCTCAAATCTGGTATATCTTCCAGGTCTGGATGTTCTTTCTTTTATTTTCTACAATTGACTTCCACATTTTCTCTAGCCTGGTTTGGGATTCAAGCAAACATTTTGGGATCAAAACATTGAATGCAGGTAGAGAGAAAGCATACTAAAGGAAATGTTAGTCTGCCATTGACTACCTTACCCAGAGTTAGCTCCCTTTTATGAAGATGAAAAATGCTGATAGATTGTTGAGGGGTGTGTCACTCAGCTGGTTCAAAGAGGTGGTCATTTTGAACCAAAGTTAATGGAAGATAGAATTTCTTGTTGGAGAGGAAATGAACCCTCCTAGAATGAGAAAGAATACCCTTAACAATATTTAAGCACATTTTCTTCGGACAGTATCAAATATTTGTGTTGTAAATGATAATGTATTCCCTCTGATGAGGGCCGTCTTAACTGTATAAGTATTATCACATCAGCATTGAATGTTAAAATTTTTTGAATTTGCAGCTTTTGACTTAACATCTGTCCAAAGCTTTGCTATAAGTTAAAACTCTTTGGGATGTAAGGTGGTCAATTTATTAGCGTATTAATTAAAAAGTTGTAACTCTTAATTTCTTAGTTTAAATACATCTGTAAATGTTAGTTGTATGTTTAATGAAGCGAAGAGCTCTGCATCTAGATCATTTGTACATGGCTTGCTAATTGCAAAAGAACAAATTTTGTTATAGACACAGTGATCATATCATGATGTTTTAAAGGATTATTTTGAAATGGCCTGTCATCAATTTTAGGGTCATTGTCTTCATCAACTATCTACACAGTCACTTCATATTGAATCTTTAAGTGAGGAAAAAGCCTGTCATAAACCACAAAAATGATGAAAAATATTTGTTCCTTTGCCCTTGCCATAGTTATCATTGTCACCAATTTTAAGCAAATATGCATGTTGTTTCCATGCCTCTTTAGAATAAGTAGGTGGTGCACAGGGTGTTTATGGTACAAATGGATTGAAAAACACAATTCTGGATTCTTTTCTCATTTGTTGTTCTATTCCCAAACCACTGTTTTTTTTTTTGTTTTTTTTTTTTTTTTTAATTTTTTTTTTATCTTCATTTATGTTTAGTTTTGTAATTAAAGTTGTGTGAACCTTTGCTAATATACAAGTGGGCTGCAACTCATTTTTCTGTTACTGACAATGCACTGATGCCCTTAATTTCCAAAAAATTAAAAAGTTAAGAAGGAACAAGAGTAGACACCTATATTAAGAGCTACTGCTTACAGTACTTATTCAACCACTGTGGACATAATAAAATTACATGAATTAACATTTTACTTTGAACATTTGAAAAGGGTTAATCCCTCACAGGTCCCCTTACATAAATGAAAAACAATGGAAATATAAACTTGGGTAATTCTTTGATGAACATACTTGAAGATTAACCAAAGGTACTTGATAAGAACTAAGTCTAGTCTACCTTTTGATTAGTAATGTCATATCAGGCTTGACCATAGACCCTATAATGGTTAGGCTTTCTGGTATCTTCAGTGAATAAGTGTGAATAGGTTGTAAGCTTTGTGCAGTTATGCAAATGGTTTTGGTGTTAACACTCCATTGTGCAAACTGTCTTACTGGGCCACAACCTGATAGATCATATACTCCCGTAAAAAATTGAATGATGAAGCTTTAACAAAAATGCAAGTAAGGTTACTGGTAGAGCTTTATCCAGCACTTTATTACTAATGAGCTTATTATATTCTAGCATAAGGTATATCACCCTTTCTACACTTTTTTTCAGTAATCATTAAACTATCTCATACTAATCAGTTGGTTGTAACCTTTTTGTGTTACATTGTTTGTGACAAAATTCTTGCCTTTTGATGGTTCTTTAAGTGTAAGATCAGTTTGCTTCAGAAAGTCGAGGATTTCAAGTGTTCTGGTCTGTGAGGAACAATTCCACCATTCATCTCAAATTTGCTCACTTTACAGTTCTCATTTAAAGGGGCACATTGAGTTGATATTGATTATTTTGTGACAAGTTTGAAGGAAATCAATGCATGACAATGCTTCTAATTAGCCTCATTTCTCATATTTCACGTCCTACAGTTACCAAAAATGTGGTAGTTTTTGTGGAAAGGGATTGCATATGATAACTACATAATGGTTAAAAGTGTCTGGTCACGAATTTGTAATAAATGATTTTAATCAGTAATTACCCTATCATTGCCTTGTCAGTTGTGAGTCAGATGTGCAGAATCTCTTAGTTTGATCATTTACCATCAAGATGTGAGTAAATCTCAACAGTTGTGAAAAAATCATGAATTTTGTGAACAAACTCAATAAGCCCCTTTAAATATTTAGTTTAGCATAAAAGATGCTCTGACATGTAATTCGTTAAGTTAGCATGTGTGTTTTGCAGTAATATGTGAAGTGTTAAGTCTGACAAATTGGCATTAATGTAAGCTTGGGAATGACTATGTGTTTGTTGCCTGCACAGGAAGCAGCTTCATTAGACATACCAGTTAAATCACACGTGTTGGTGAGCTGTAAACCCATCTAAGAGCATGTAGGCCATCAAAGTGGAATGAAATGATGCAAAGATCACTCAAGCTTTGGTTGTGCTAGGGCAAAGCTGTCATAAAATGATGCCATAGTTTCTCTTTCTGTATTCTATCTTAATAAGTTGCTCAGCAGAGTTGAGAATAAATCCAGCTTTTAAGCTGAACGTAGAATTAGTTTAATGAACAAAGAGATCGTAGATTAATAGCCAAGCAGTGCAAAGATTACATTCATAAATGATGTCCTTGTCAACTGTAAGTGTGGTAAATTGCAAAAGCTAACAGGTTTTCTAATTCTGATTTGGCAGATTTTCTCTCTAAAAGTGGGTATGACACGGCCAAAGAAAGTTTCTAAGTTATCTTTGGCAACAGCTTGAAATAAAAGGAATGTTTTCCGGACTTATGCATGTCCATATAAACTGGAATACGACCATGTGCATTCCCAATTACAGGCCAGGCTCAGCCCATCTGAAATCCGAAAGCGAAAAAACGTATGCAAGCGTGTCTCAAGACGTGACGTCATTGGAGGTACGGTTAGCAACACTACTGTAAGACTACTAGGCAGCTCATCCATTGTTCTTCACACCGAATCACGTGCATTCTGACATGCATTAGCTGGTGCATTGTTGCAAACACCTGTGCTATGATACTAGAGCAGCGCATATGACCAGTGGCCAGATTGTGAATGATGCGTCGCGCGCTGAGAGTTGACTGCTTAGCATTTGCAATAACACCGTCAAATGAACAGATCACTGAATACATAGGCGTGCTTGTTATGGACTGTCCATACATGTGCATAGCTGTTCTGTAAAGAGCACCGACCACATTCTTTGTGCACAAAAATAGAACTAACGCTTATGTAGGGAAGCTAAAACATGCGCGCATATGCACGCCTGCATATTGGCTAGTGATATCCCGAAGCACCAGCTCGGTCCACGTTTTGTGCTCTGTATGTTGCACAGGTATTGTGATGTAAGCCTTTTCATGAAGTTGCTAGGATAACTTCATCTCAGCGTTGTTTTAGTTCCACATCTGGATACGCGTCCTTATATAGCACAGTGTTGTGCCTCCAATTGCGTCATAACAGTCAGGTGACCTGTTGCGGCATTTTTTGAAATTGGATTTTGTATGTTTTTCTTCAAATTTCGTTTATGCCAAATTGCAGAGGTTTTAACAGTGTATGAAATGATATTTATAGAATACTGTACCCAATCTTGCAATACACAAAAGTTAATTTGGCCGTGTCATGCCAACTTTAAGTAACTGCTGAATTGAGACACTGCAACCCATTCACTAGAATGTTGAATTCAGGCATATCTTCACCTTGCAAGTGTCAAGACAAGCAGACAACCACGCAGACTTTTCAGATGTAAAATGTATTGATGTATTGACCATGGGTGATTGATGTAGAGATCAGGTAAGGAACACCCTTTTGCAAAGAGGGGAGGGGTCACAGAATTGAAGTGCTAAACCCAAGTTGTTGAATATCAGTAAAGAATCAGGTGTAATACTTTGGTCCAAGTTTCATTTTACACAAGTTGTATTGTTTATTTAGAGACAAATTGGTTTGATTTCTTTTGGTAATCATCGTAAGTTAATGACTAAAGGTGGAACGGTTACGTCAAAGATGGTGCCCTTTTTCATTCAAAGGTTATTTTTTTTATTCCCAATGGTATCATTAAATAGGTCAGGGTTGGGTGGGTTTAATTAATAAGAAGTTATCCAGTATAGAGTAAGCTCGGAGATGGCTAGGGTTTTAAGGTTAAGTAACATAATGCATTAGTTGTATACATAGGGGAAATCACTCATTTTAAGTAGTTAAGTAGTTACTACTGTTGTTAAAACAACAGTGTTGATAATTTATGAGACATTTAAACTGTAAGGGTACATGCTGTTTTGGAAGGGATGAAAACTTGTCAACCAAGTCCTGGAAAAAAGGGAATGTCTAACAGAATGTGGGTCAAAGTGCAGAATTATTTGAGTAACTCTGGGTTTGAAGTTTATGGGGAAATGATCTTCAAGTTCATTAACAATGTGTACTTGAGTATAATAAGTGTTTAAATCATACTAAATTAAAGAATGAAATCTTGAAAGAGATAAATATATTTAAGTGTTGCTAATCTTTTGGTGACCTAATTGCTGTCACCTTAACCTTTTAAAGGGTACATATTGTACATATAAGATGGCTGTGACACATTGGTGGGACTTAAACATTTGAGGTAATAAATTCTGTCGTAATAGATACGCTTTTGTCATTTGTCATTTTATGTTAGACTTGATAGAATACGATTTCAGTGTTATCTCCATACTTAACATACAAAGAACTCAGCAAATCAAAGCTTGTTGAAGACGAGTCTGGAAAGGATGACATAATATTCCATAGGCCTTTGTATCATCTTTTGGGCTAGTAAGCCTGGTTGTAGTGTCCGGTCTAGTCCTGTCAAAGCATACTACTCCCAGAGACTCTAAAATGGGACGCGTTTACCCAGCTCTTACTTATGCTCATCGGAGTGGTGAGCTATATCAGAAGAAAAAGTGGAGCAGCAAAGGTGATAATGCATTATTCAGTTTCCCTAGCCCACTGCCATCCTTGGAGAATGTGACAAAAGACAAGAAGTCAATTGTCTGAGGGGGCATAAAATGGCAGTTCCAGGAGCTGGTTCGGGAGTGATTAGTACCTCTGCCTGATTGCCTTCTTAGCACTCTTCGAAAAGCAAAATGCGAATATCGTAGGAGCAGGGAGGTGATATTAGATATCACCTCCCTGGTAGGAGTTATCTGGGCTCCTCGGTGAGCTGAAGTGCCTATCACGGACAGCGAATTCACTCAATTAGCTACCAAATATGTACCAGTTTGTCTCCTTGTACTAAGATGGCCCCTCTGATCGCATCAATTGAAATAATCAAGGACATCTGCAGTCAATGAGGTTCTCCCGTATATTTAACTTTCCTGATCCCTCAAGGTAGTTGGTTAGCAAAACCAGAGATAATCGCGTCGTGGTCTATGCAGTGAGCCGTTTAGGCTTAAGAGAGGGACTTGGAAAGGTAAAAGAGAGCCAAGCCAAAAATAAAAAAAAAAATTACATATAGGAATGTACGGTTAAGGTGAGGGTCCAGGCAGATCTGGCCATAGGATTGACCGATGATTTACCGTCATTGGATAATCCTGTCTATGCATTATACGAGTCGTGTGAGACAACAAGAACGCCATTTTCAAATCAGGCACGTAACAAGGATCCATGGGAGAAAAATCCCAACAAGAAGAACTTTCGTCACCTAGAAAATAAAAATTGCTATGCCTCTATATATTTTAGCATATCTCGCTCCTAAAAGAAGTTCTCCCCTGAAAGCTAACTCCTTTAATATTTCGTTGGCTACAGGCCAGGCCTGCTTTAAAGAAACGTGAAAATTCATGAAATGGCTTGGACAGATAGTACGTGTTTGTTTGTTATTGTCTTGACATAGGGTAAGTAACGCGCAGTTTAACAACGTCTAAAACTACGAGTCGCTTGGCAATTGTAGACAAACTTTAAGAGAGGACAGTATTTTAGACATAGCGTCGATACTAATAACCCCCTTGCCCCCCCCCCCCACACACACACGAGCGCGCGCGCCTTACAGACAGTATTTTTCGCATTGGCACGTGTTAGACTGCGTTTTTGTCAGGAAGTGATAGTAGTTTTCTCTGAATGTCACCAGTTTGGCCTGGTGTTTGGAAACTTAATGAGAGTAATGGGAAGTACTCGCCTAATCACATATCTGTAACATGAATCATACACTTAACGACTCCCTTTTCAACCTTACAGATATGTTTCACCAAGGAAAAAACCAAGCATCAGCTTCTTTGAAATAAATTACCAATTATAAAAGAAAAAATGGTGGTTTCTTTGAAGCTGTCCAAAATAGTGCTTGCCTATATAATATCGCAAGTCTGATGGCTTTTTGTCAAACCTAGTACCCCTCCGGCGTGGTAGCTCCTAACATAACATAGCATATATGTGAGTATATCCAGGCATTCGCAGGCGCTCATCCAGGGGGTGGAAGGGGACTTCCTGTCTCCAGCCTCCCTCCTTTTCGGCGTCACTTCCTGTTTTGTAGACGGTCCCGAAGCTGTTGTACATTTTTTTTTTGATTGCCAGATGCCAGGAGATCGCATCTAACAGGGATTAATTTCAGAATTTTCACAAGGAAACCAGACCACACTTGAGTCATTCATTTTGTAGCAGCTTAACTATACTTAGTTAAGTTTAAATCTCGAAGAAAACACCATAAACTGCCAAACCTTTCAAAGTGTAAAATAGCCCGGTTTCTTCTTGGTACACAAAGAAACATTTCCTATGGAATTATGTATTACTGCAGTGTGACTAGGACCTACTCAGCAGATTTCCCAACAGGCTAAGATACTGTGAATGACTATTTACTCCTTCAAAATGGGCAACACAGGGGAGTCTGGACTGCCCCCTCCCCGTCCCCAAAACTTTTTCATAAAATCACCGTTGGATGCGATTTCTTTGCATTTGACAATCAAGATAATTTGGTTATACATAAACCTGCTTTACAGCTAATTAGAATCGTCTAAGCAACAACAGGAAAAATACTGGCTAAAAAGGGGGCTGGGCTGGAGCCGAAATAACCCTCTGGATCCGTGCCTGGTGGTGAATACAGACTTGGTCCTTTTAGAACAAACTTTCACAGGGTGAAATGTGGCTGAAATTATGTTGGCTGGTTGTGTATTTATCTATATTTCCATAGGCCAGCAAAACGCATCAAGCAGTGTTTGGTTTCAAAATTTTTTCCCAGACCTCTCGTGTTTTGACCACCATGCCGATAAATGATCAATGGACTACTGGCTAACCTACTTCGAATCGCAGTAGTCTCATTCATGCAAAGCACCGGTGATACACAACAATGATTTGTGTGTGTGTGTGTGTGTGTGTATTTATCCTGATTGCCAGAGGCTTGGAAATGTTATTTAATTATCTAGATTTCAAGTTTTCTATAACCTCTCCACCACCCTCCTATGATGGCTTCGTCCATATGACGCTCGTAGGTGCAAACATTATCCTCAGCGAGTTACCACCCCCCCCCCCCTCTTGTTAAATCCTGGATCCGGCCCTGATTCCCATGTGAGAGAAAAAGAATCCCCGTCTCTCCCAAATAATAATAATATAGTTATATTACATGTCGGTAATAGAACATAACCTAACATTCATACTACATCATCGAAATGTACGGATACACAAATAATGAATACATATGTAACAATGAAGTAGATGGAAGTAAAACTAAAAAAACCCAAGGGGCTTGTCGAGAGTTTTACTCCCCATTACAGCATAAACGTGTTACTGAGTTATACACAAACACAAATAAAGCATAAAGAAAAAAGAATTTAAGAGAAAAAAGGACGGAAAATTCAATTAGCTCAGTGGAAAAGTAAAGACTAAGAATACAGGACCAGAATAAGTTAAATTTTTCACATATGTTACTTTCTTTGCAAGCACACGTTGTAATGTTGTACAATATAAGGACTTCATAATATGGATAAAAGTTCAAACTCAGGATTAAAAATATACTTTTCGCATGATAAAAATATTACCTTATAACTATTAACAGATTAACAAGGATGTCGGGAGGTAGGCTATTGAATTATAATTCCACTTCAGATTGTGTCTTGTGATAATTCTGTTTGCAGTGGTGCTACTCATAGGCGTAGGAAGCTCTTCAAGACTGGGGGCTGAACCCTGGTCTGAGGGGAGAAGTGTCCTCTCCCCTTTGGAAAATGTTTTGATATTTTACGGTCCTTATATGCAATTTGGTGCATCATTTTGGAAAAATTTGAAGGTAAATTAATGCACATTTTTGACATTTCTTAGTCCTTTGGA
>WURT03009895.1:0-58694 GCA_009936505.3 Holothuria glaberrima
GATAGATAGATAGATAGATAGATAGATAGATAGATAGATAGATAGATAGATAGATAGATAGATAGATAGATAGATATATGGCTATATTTTCTGCATTCCAAACTGATCGTGTAGCTACCAAGTATGTTTTGCAGCAGTCGGACTCGGTGGTAGGCAAATCCTCCAGTTGTAATTTCGGCCCCCACCTCTTATCATTACCCTGGCTACTTGACGTGACTGACTTATTTATAGAATTAAGTCAACGAGCTCCGGTCTTAATAAATGTGCAGATAATCTTTGGTATCCTTGACTCGTTTGGCAAAGAATACATTGTGTCATAGACCATGAGTTGATTGCATCTTAAATGTTTTTTCCTCAAAATCTTTGATACCAATTTTCTACCGGTTAATGTGATCCTATGCAGTAAGACCTTAAATGATAAGGTATGGTTTGGCAATTTTGAAAAAGCCACGAACTAACCGATTTCATATCCAAATGCAGCCAATAATGTAGGATGAGATGAACGAAGGGAAGTGTTTAATGATGCCATATCAAAATAACTTTAAAATTTTAACTTTTTGCTGATTTGTAGAACAGTGTGTCAAATCCCTTTTTAACAATGAACTTAACAGTCTTAACCAAATGCTATGTCATGCTTGTATGTGAAGAAATTCCATTACATATCCTCTCAGAAAAAATTTGCAATGAAAATTTCACTGAAGTTTAGGTAAACCTCCGGTATCAAAATCCTAAAAAGTAAGAGTGTGATAATCTCCACCCCTTGTCCGTCCCTTTAGGTCTTTATCAACGCAACCGAATGGAACATTTGATATCCATACTGAAATATTATTTTTTGATTCTCTGCTATTTTGAACACGGTGTCCTCAAATTATACAGAAATAAACAGCAAGGAACCACACGCAATATAGCAATGAATTCATTTATGACGGCAGAAAATTCAGAAAAAATACATGAAATTGACTTAAGTACAAATGGTTAAGAAAAAAGGTGATAATCCCAAAATAGATGTTGAATAGCCTCAGTTGCTATTTTAAAAAAGAACAGATGGGGGTATTACATTTATTCATTAAATGAAGGAGCCTGTTGGTGGTGAGAAAACCGTGGAGAAATTTGAATTGAAAATATTGGACGTTGGTCTCACGGATACTACGAAAGGGGATTCTAAAAATGGTTTTCCAGTCCTCATCATTAAAATTAAAAAGTAGGTTCCATTTAACAACCGCTCGAGGAGGGAGAGATATATGACGAATCAGCAGAGCATAAATTTGCCTTGAGAGCTTGGGGGTAGTTGAAATCGTATTTACTAAGATATCCGCAGGAGCGATATCCAAGCTAAGCTGAAATGAACTGTGGAGTGTGAATGAAGAGTGGAATAGACGAAAGCATACCAAAAAGCTTTGTAAAAGGGAATCTTGTCGCATTAAATTTGTCACTGTCCCAGTACTCCACGTAAGAAATTAGAGAGCCATTGTCATTAAACAAATCTTTGACATAAAATAGCCCTGCTTCATGTAGCTTACTAAAATAGAAAGTTGAATTATTAATTTTTACATAATGATTATCCAGATAATCTGGTTCTCAAAGTTACTGTATGGTGTAATGAATGAAACCATTGGCCAAGCTACTCATACTTCTCGAATAAATACATTGTCAATTCTAATTACATCGCTTGACTTAAAGTTACATTTGAACAAAAATTCTTTTCCAAAAGGAGAAAGACACGCAGTAAAGAAACTTTTCCAGTAGCCAGTGTTACAATTATCAATGAAACGCTTAATCCACGAATTTTTCAAAGCATAATCAAGACTCTCAACGTGAATGATTTTCAAACCACCAAAAATATTGTTATTACGGGAGGGATTACAGCAGTACAGGGTGCTATAAAATTTCTGAATTTCGGACAAAATATCGGTATTCTTAGTAATAAAGGAATCGCCAGTTTGTAGCTTATAAATACTATTGTTGACTCTATTTCACCTTTCTAAGTTTAAAACATACTTCGAAGTTTGTTCTTCAAACTCCACCCAACGAGCTCTAGATCGAACAGGTCGAAAAGATCGAAAAGATCGAAAAGGTTGAATACATGCTCCACTTTTATCATTGATTGAAATGAGATGTCCCATACAATGTACAGAGTTTCGAAATAAGCTACATTTCTTCGGTGATACTTTCAGACCATATGATATCAGAGCTTCAAAAATTTCTTTGCAAATGCTTTTGATGGGACTTTTTGTCTGCACTAAACACTAAGTTCGTCGTGATGTGCTATACAGTATTGCGATGAGGTGGGAATAGTAGCTAGAACTTCATATATCTTTGCTTGAAAAATAGCTAGTGATAAATGTAAACCTTGTGGTAATCGTTTGTAATAGTAATGCTTACCACCACTGTATGTGGCTATACCGGTGTAGTGTTGAATCTTTGCGCTACGAGGAAGGCAGAAAATGCTGACTTCGAATCTATGACAGTTATAACAGTTGCTCCGGAATTTCCTGTGGTTCGGAGGGTCTCATTAATCAAAGGAAACGAGTGATTAATTCGTTTAATTCTGTTGTTTAAATATCGAAAATCCGTATCAAGTCTCTTGTCCTGTGATAATTTCTTAGGAATTAAAAAAAAGACCGTTAATGTGTAAGATTGATGTCCGACTGCTAAAATGCCTAACTTTACTTATTTCTCAAGCTCTTTTGCAACAATCTGTTTGTCTAGTTCAGAAAACTGATAAAGAACGGTTCTCCATCCGTTAAAGGGGCTCATTGAGTTGACATCGGTTATTTTTGAGACAAGTTTGAAGGAAATCAGCATGGCAATGCTTCTAATTAGCCTCATTACTCATGTTTCACTTCCTGCAGTTACTACAAATGTGAGAAATTGTATTGTTTTTTGAAAAAGGGATTGCATATGCTTACTGCATAATGGTAAAAAGTTTCTGGTCACAAAGTTGTAAAAAATGATTTTAATCATTAATTACCCTATCATAGCCATTTCAGTCGTGAGTCATATGAGCAGAATCTCTTAATTTGATCATCTACCATCAAGATGTGAGTAAATCTCAACAGTTGCGGAAAAAATCATGCATATTGTGAACCAACTCAATATGCCCCTTTAAAGTTATATTTGCCTCGAAGTCAGGACAATTTGACAGCTCTCCACACAAAGAAAAAGCATGTCGGTATTTCCGAAGCAACTCGTAAATTTGGTTTGTTTCTTAAGAAGTTAAAATACTATTGTCAAGATGGACGAATTTTCGGATTATCTCACTTTCAGTCTTTGAAACAACTGGATCGTGCTCATCCAAGTGAGGGTATTTGTTCAGATTAAAATGCCTTATATTCTTCCTGTCTGATGTGTTTACATTGTCCGGCTGCTGATCGGTCTGGACCTCATTTGTTTAATGACAAGCATCATAGAACTTGTGGGGAAGCTCTTAAATGATTGTTACAATGTCAGCTAAGTTAAGATCAGCAAGCGTTTTACTGTGTGATACCACAAATGATGTTATCCCATTATTGCATAGCAAAATACGAGTTATAGTCATTTATGCATTTTACTAACATTGCAGGTGGACATGTATGTGATATGCGTATAGTAGGATGTACAATCATCTCTGAATTACGTGCAAATGGTGGTACGCGACATTGAAGATTAACACATTTGCTCTGGCCTGGGTGTATGATTACTTTATTTGTAGGCCGCAGAAACGTTTTACAAGACCTTATTTGGAAGCAGTTAGTTTTGAAATCCGAATTACCTTTTAATTCTTTCAATTTTTCTGTACCAAGCAGTAAATCAATACCTAATTAATTTAAGCAGCTTGGATAGAATAAAGGCTACCGCACACTACCCTGCCACAAATGCGAAGTGTTTCAGTCGCATGCTATCCTTACATGTAACAGGCCAGACTCACACAAAACTGATTTATAACGAGAATAAAATGGCGGACAAACTTCGGAGAACTAGAGTTTACTGCTGCTTCTTCTGCTCCTAGATGAGGGGGTCGAGGATGAATCAATAAAAAAGGTTCGTAAGGCACTGGATCAGAAAACGTGGGACACAAGGAGCACTATCTTAACCTGAAAAGGAGGGTTGGTCGACTCGCCAGAAGCTCAGTAACCTGTTTGCAGATAAGCTCGGGAAAAGTTAAACCTTGGTTTGGTCTCTTGAATTCGATCAAAAATTCCTGCGAGATATGGAAGGATATTCCCCAGCAAAGAATAATTTAAATGTTCTTTTACGTTGTGGCCTTGTTAAGTAACACGCCATAGCATATTGTGCTATTGTTATACATACGTTTTGTACAGGGCTGAAGATTAGGCCTACTACGGGCACATATGTAGTGGTGTAGGCATATATTTAAAGTAGGCTATGCTTGCCAGAGTGTCACATTCGAGAAATGACAAAAAATTATCAAAAGTTAAAAACGGACATCAACCTTAATGAGTAAATGTAGCTCTCAGATTGCCAGTGTAGGCCGATACAGTTGTTAGCAGCTGGCGTCAGAAAGTTACCATCCTGAAGCCCTTTTCGGTATAACCATACCAGGGGTTACGTGTGGGGCCGACAGATTCCTATTAAATTAGCTTTGTTTGCAAAATGTACGGGAGTCGGCAAACCCTCTTGAAACAACTATTAATTTCTAAAACCAACAACACCGGTAAGTTTGGTTATCGTATGTTCACCGACTTAGTCTGACTTTATAAGAAAGAATATTATGTTTAATGATTGTAAGATTTGAAAAAACAGTAGTTTTTTTCATAACCCCAAAATATAAAGTGTGTGAAACTGTAATTGTGGTGCCATCAGGTGGCAAAGAAGAAACTGTTTGTTTCAAATACTCGAAATATATATCTTACTCCAAGGTGAAGAATTCTTCATTTACATTAAAAAGTAAGTTTGAGAACATCTCTATAGAGAGTGATTCAAAGGCAAAGAGAAGTCATACATTATTTCAATTTCCAGTCGGAACCGTTCTTAGACATATCAGGGGGAATGATGATTTTTTCATTAACGACTTTTAATTATTCTGTGTCATTGTAACGTATGCTTTAAGATAAGATGATGAATAAGAAACTCCTTACTGCCATCATCAGGGAGCTACCACTATAACCCTGTTTTTATTAGGTATTAAAATGTAGTGTAAACGATCTTTTCCTACCGAGTAGTCCAAAAGGAAACCAGTGGACGTTACGTACCAGCATTAACCCTTTATCCCAAGGCGAAATGTAAAATATGTGAAAGACTTAGAGTGAATCCAAAACTCCATGTAAACTTTTAAAAAGACTTTGGAGATAAATTGAACACGGGAGTTTGCAGACATACATGTCTTAGAGATTTCGGCGCAAACGCTTAAAATAAAATTCTCGTAAACCGATTGTTATTTTAAAAGCATCACGTGGAAAACAATGGAAGTAATTTCAAGTTAACATTGTCAAGCGACCTCTCTACTGAAACAAGCTAAATTTTATTTTTATTTTTGTTTGAATTAAAAGTATTTTGGCGAAGGACAACGATGTATCACCCACCATAAAACCACTGGTTTTGAATCCAGTATTGTAAGACCTGATAATCCGGGGTGAAACGAATTGGACCTCCAAAAAGGTTTGGTGGACACATTTTGGAGTCTGACCTGAACAGTGCCATATTATGCGATGGAATCATGTAATGTTCTCATAAAAACACTGTTACGTAAAGTTACAACTTGAGGGTAGCGAAAAACATTTGATTGACCCAAACACACTGTGCAAATGGGAGACTGATCCAACTGAGAAAACTTGTCCATTTTCATACAATAATGGTTACGAACCCGATGACGCGGTGAAGTTGAATGCAAAAATGATGGTGACGATAACGATGAAAGAGGGGATTCACGACAGCCAATGAAAAGTTTTGCATTGTAGATTTAAAGTTAGTTGTTGTACCCTATAGGTTTTCGAAGAACATACACTAAGTTTATTTCTGTATGTAAAATGTTTATTTCCAATGAATCCCAAGTCTACCCAGGTCTTTTGAGTTTAAAAACGGGATGACGCTAACTTTCATTTTGTAGCGTACATTATATGCGCTGAACTACTTATTGGACGCAAAAAGGACATCCCACTTAAAACAACAGTGACTTTCCGTGCGGGCTTCGCACCTGATCCCCAAGGGGACGTTGACCATGGCCCCCACAAAGAGCCCTTAGGAGGGTCCCTGGACTCAACACTGTCAAGGGAGAGCTTGGCGCTCCTCCGTGGCCTTAGGCACCGTTGTGCGTGTCCTGTCCAGGATTTCAAAATAAATTTCCGCCTTTGGCCATGTTAGACCATAAATTTCCAGAAACAATCTACGTCCTGTAGGTGCCATTCGAAATGCTATAATATAGTTTCGCTGAAAAAGATAAAAAGATAATTTTTGGACTACAGGTCGATTTTATGAGGATGGTGGCCGTGACTCGTAGGGGGTAGGGGAAGAAGGAAAAAGACGGTTGCCTTTTTTAAAACCGCGATTTCTTTAAAGATAATGTTAGAGGAGTCGCAAGTAAAGTAAGAGTAGGCGGTGCCACCATCTGACGTCACAGGGATAGTCGGCGAACCTTGCACATTTGAAGGAAAGGCCCGAAATGATTAATTTAGATTTCATACGAAAGACTGGGGTGGCATTATAGATTATGTGCTGGGGGTTGATTGTTAATGGCTTGGTCTCTGTGACCAGTTAGGCTAAACCGGTTTCTGTTGCTTTGGCTCAAAATATGGCCCAACTACATCAGTAGCGAACCGTTGAAAAGGTTTGGGTAATTAATCAACATTGTCTCATGTGTGGACAACATGGAAAAAGTAACAACTGAGTAATTTCTAGTAGATCCCATAGAATGTCGCTTTTGGGAGCGCAACTTTCACTTATCATAGGGGCTTTACATTAGCCGTGACAAGATCTTGGGGAATACATATTTGTAGGGTGAATTAAATGCCAATTTATTTTTATGGCCCGTTCATAACATCATAATTTTAATATGTATGCCGTAGACTGTAACAATTCCCGACGGGGTCGCCTTTATTGCCAGTAGTGTAGAAAAGAATCTAGCAGTAAAATTCTGCATTCTCTCCACAGTAAATTCGGTTTACATGAGAAAAAGATCCTACGAGATACAACATTTGCGACAAAATTCTTTAATTCCTTTAAACATTATATGCAGGATTCTAAGATCGTCGTTCTCAAAAAGTCTAATCCCTCTGGTGAAATCAACCGAGGGTTAGGTGTTGTTCTCTCAACGTAACCCTTTCAAATTTTATAGGGAGAGTTAGAAAACAACACAATCTCGTAGGGTTCCCATAAGGCGTAGTAAGGTTATGAACTTTATAGATTCGGAGCCTTAACTTTATGGGCTCCGGTTATGAGTCTTTATTACTATCCAGAAATTAATCTTGAGGTACTTAGGGATTCTTTCGTCATTCCAAAGGTTATGGGCGATTTATGACTACTTATAGTCTATATTTTCCTTATTGGCAAGATAATGACACTAAGGTAACTCTATAGTTACGGTTAAATATAAATATATGTATATATGCCTTTATCCCAGGCGAGTTTTAATTAAACTAAGAGTGAAGTTTCTTAGAAAAAAGTACACGGACATAAAGCATGTTTGCAGAGTAGAGAAGCCGACTCTTTCTGAGTTTGTTGGTGGCCTTTAAAAGAGCCGTTGGTTCAGACATCTTGTGTCGGGATTCATCTCTTGTAAGGGTGGCGTCTGGATGCCGCCTTTTGCTGGCGGTGCTTGAAAGTGTCCTCAGTCCTCTTAGCAGATTTCTCAAGGAGCTTCCACAATACTTTCTTTGCCTCCCCACCGTCGTCCAATGTATCCAGTTCCTGTCGAGCCCTTTGTGGGAATCTCGTTTTTTTTTTTTCTCAATATTTTGTTTCTTGTGGGCGCCATTGCAAGGTAACCCTCATTTTCGGTACAAAAAGGAGCTTTTATAAAAAAAAAAAACCCTTGGTTACAACATGTAGTATTGTCAGAAAATTTTGCTTTTCGTGTGTCCTTTTATTATTTTCGTACCCACGACCATGTTCCACCAATGACGTAATCCATTTGGGAAGTTTAGCAGTACTTCACAATAGCCTACAGAGAATATAGCAAGGAAATTCCCAACAAGTTGCTGTACAGAAAGCGACAATCATGCAGCTGTTTTATATAGTAGACCGGGCACGGGATAAGCCACCAAAAACATTCACTGACCGTTTGCATTCCCATGTACAGTTGGGTTTATTATGAATGATGTTGTGACGGGAATTATTTTGAGTTATACTTATTAATTGTAGCCCACCCTCAGTTGTGTGAAAGTAACCCTTCCTCGCTGTGCTAAAGCAATTACACTGTGCCCGAAGTATGCAACTGTATAGGTTAAAGTTTATCCGGATCTATTCCGTCAGCGGATGAATCCGAAGGAGAGCTCCAGGGGAGGTCTTTTGCCATGTTAGCCTATTCCACAACTGAGCAACGCTCACGAGACCTCGTGTGTGCGAAGTGTCTATGATTGTGTCACGACGGGCCCTGTGCGCATGTTCAGATTTGCCCGTACGGCATGTACTGGTGTCTCTTCTCATAAGCACGGGTTCGTCCTCCAATAAAAAGTAGTAAGAATAAATAAAGATAACTCAATATGTACCCTATCATATTTAATGTATTTTCGAGACTTTCCAGTGGGGTGAAAATAAAACAATATAAAAACCCCTGTTTTCGAAGGTTTCACGGTCGAAGACACATGATCAGTTATGTTGCCAGAAGACTGTTATAATAATTTTTCATTGCTTCGAAAATCTCTGCACTTTGTCGTTTTTAACTAAGAGGTGTCTTCTATATCTGAAAAGTGATCCGTTGGTACAACATACCAAGGCCCTCCCATCACTTACTTAGCTTCCGTATTGTGACGAAGCAAATCCGCTCGGCCCGTTAAAAATTGGTGGCAAGCGATGGGATCTCGGAATAATCCGGATTTAGAAACTTAGAAGATTCTGTACAGAGTAAAGCAATGGAGTACAGGCAGGGAACGGAATCCGTGGAATTTCGCTTAGCAGATAGGGCATCTACAACAGGCAAAGGGCACGACAGGGTTTCATCAGACAATGATGGTGACTGTATCTCTGGCGGACGTAATGGAAAAAGCTGGAGTGACCAGCCAGATTACCCTGTGGCGTCCGGAGATGAGCCGTGGCATGACTTGCGAGGGAGACGGTGTAACTCCTTGCCTTCCCTGAACAGAGATTGGAGTCATGACTACCGCGGAGAAAATTTATCCGGGCGGAACGAACAACATGCAGTACGGAAAGAAAGGACTACCGCACGGAACGAAAGAGAATCCGCCGCACCGGATGGCGTACGGAATGAATGGACTTCCGTACGAAAAGGAGGGGACTCCGTACGGAATGGCGCACGGAACGATAGAAATAATGAACAAATGTACTCAAACTGGACAGATAGACAGGAGAGAGGTGAAGGCTACGTGGAGCCGTATTACTCGGAACGATTTTCCGTGCGGCAGAGGAATAATGGTGAACAACTCGTTACCCGACGCACGGATGACGTACAAAATTGGGATATGGTGACCAAGATAGAATGGGCTAGTTCAAAGACTAAATCCCACAAAACGAAAGGGACTTGTACCTTGACGATGAATCTGATGGCGGAAGGTTGGGCTGGAGGCCAATTAGAGGGCGACATGACGTGGGACCAGAAGATTGGGGTAACTCACCCCACGTTAAACCCTGGGCGGAAGATATACGGTATTGGGGAAATTGTGACCAGAATGGCATGGGCCGTTCTAAAGGCCAACCCACACCACACGGGGGAGTTGGGGACTTCCGCAATGAAACAAGAATGGAAGGCCCTCACTATGCTCCCCAGTTAAATACGGATCCCTACAGATACGGGGGTAGGGACGATCAAGTGAAAACAGATAAAAATGCGACCGGAGAACGTAAGTGGTAGACGCAAAATGAGATACCCCGGCACATTTATTCGTAAAATTATGGCTCGCAAGGGCGTAACGTGTCCTACTATGACAAAAATGCGTATGAAAATGTAAGAATTCCCACAAATAGGCAAAACGACTTTAAAGCAATGGGAAAAAGTAGGTAGCCTGTCATAATTCCAGAGAAATACAGTGGTAAATCGTACTGGAATGATTATCTGGTACATTTTGAACATGTCGCCTTAATAAACGAGTGGTGTGAAGAGGAGATAGCAAACTTCCTAGGGGCAAGCCTTCAAGGGGAGGCTCAAATGGCGTTTGCAGACCTCCTACGGGAGGCACGCCATAGCTACATTGCTATGTGCAAAGCCCTCGGTAGAAGATCTGGTGTAGAAAAACAAGGGCTAATATACCAAATACAACTACAGAACAAAATTCAACGAAGTGAAGAGAGTGTCGTTGAGATTGGACAGGCCATAAAACGCCTTATCGGAAGGGCTTACCACCGTGTGAGTGAAGAATTCGCCATAGACATGTTCCGGAATGCTATGAGGGACCCGGAATTAAAGAAATATATTTCTAAAGCACGCCCTTGGACGAAGCTATCGGGGCTGCTGCTGCGATGGAAACGTACTTGCCGGCAGAAAAAAACATAGGGGAAACCGGAAGAGGGAAATGGTTAGAGCTGTTAACCCACTGGAGGGGGAAACTCGCCCCCCAGTGACTTGAAGGACGAGCTTCAAACATGGCTGAAGGAAGAACTAATCGAAATCGTAGGAAAACTGAAAGAATTTCCTGCAGACAGTGACGCAAGGTTGACCGAGGTTCGAGCGCCTCGGAAAGAAACGACTTTCAACAAGGACCGAGTAACTTGCTGAAATTGTGGACAGAAGGGGCACTCTTCTAATGAATGCATACAACCCTCAAAGTCTGAGACCCCTATTGAAAGAGTACAGTCAAAGAAAACGGAAGTAACGGCAAGTCAACGTGTGACAGTATGCAATGACACCACGAGTTCTGAACCGAAATCTGATATTGGAACCTTCGTGAAGTGTACCGTTCAGAGTACGCAGGCAGAGTTTCTCATTGACCCGGGGCATCAGTTACAATCCTAAACAGGTCCTTATTTGAGAAGATTCCGATCGGCCATAAGCCAACACTAGAGAAGATGGAATTTTCTTTAAGCGTTGCCAACGCACAACGCATAGAACCACTCGGGCAAGGGGAGATGCAGTTACAGTTTGGTGAGGACAATGTGCTAAAACACCCAGAAATCATTGCTGATGTCAACGTGGAAGGTATACTGGGTCTGTATTTTCTGCGAAAGTACAACTGTGCTTGGAACTGGGAAGAAGAGCAGTTGATGATAGATGGAGAAATATACCATTCATGTTCGGTTATCAGAACCCAGAGTTTGCCGTGTTTAAGTGCTAGAGGACGCTCTCGTTCGAGGAGGCCAAGAAATGTTACCAGATGGGGAACTCGTGAACGCGGATTGTTCTTTCTCCTTGGGGTGCCTGGAAACGTTCGTAAAGTTTGCAGATAGATTTGGGATTGGAGTGGCTCGTACACTTGTTTACGCCAGAAGTGGGCGTGTCTGCTTGCGACTGTTCAACCCCAGTGAGGAAGATTTCTTGGTTAGGAAGAATACCCATGCCAACATGTTGGTCCCGGTTGAGAAAGTGATTGAAATTGATGATGCAAAATACACCGAAATACTTTTTAAGGTGGGTAAAGAGGCTGTAAGTGAAGCAGTACCCCAGCATTTACAAGAAATGCTTGAACGGGCGCACACTGGGCTAACCACACAGCAACAAGAGGAGGTGACCAGATTATTGGTAAACTATCAGGAAGTGTTTGCCAAAAACGATGACGACTTAGGCTACACAAAGGAAGTGACCCATAAAATAACCACAGGGGACGCACAGCCCATCCGCAAGCTCAAAGACGGTTGCTGTTTCATAAACGGAAGGGAGCACAAGCCGAACTTAGTAAAATGTTCGAAAAAGGAGTGATAGAACCTTAGCAAAGTCCTTGGGCTTCACCCATCGTGCTGGTACGCAAGAAAGACGGAGGGGTACGGATTTGCGTGGACTACTGCCAACTGAACGCAGTGACAGTAAAGGATGCATTTCCTTTACCACGCATGGAAGATGACATTGGAGCACTTAGTGGTTCGAAGTGGTTCACTAACCTTGACCTCGCCAGTGGCTACTGGCAAGTCGCCATGGACGATAAAGATAAAGAGGAAATTGCATTTGAGACCCATGCAGGGTTTGTCAGTTTACAGTGATGAGTTTTGGCCTCTGCAACGCACCTGGTACATTTCGAAGGCTTATGCGAAAAAAATTGACTGGTCTTCAGTGGGAATCAGCCGTACTTTACTTAGGCGATATTGTAGTATTCGGCAGAACCTTTGAGGAACACATGGGGAGGCTCAGGAACGTACCGATGACGACGTGCAGATCTGAAAATTAAACCGAAGAAATGTAACTTGTTTCAGGCCAAAGTTGTCTTCTTGGGACACATAGTGTCGGGGGACGGGGTGCAGACGGCCCATCCAAAATCGAGGATATAGTTAACTGACGAACCCCAACAACCCCTTACAATTTGTAAGGGATTTTGCCGAAATCGATAAACAGCTCCACAAATTAACTAAGAAGTCTCGGCGGTTTGACTGGTCCGAGAGTTGTGAAAAAGCGTTTACTGAACTGAAAGGGGGCTAATCACAACTTCTATTCTAGCATAAACTATGCAGGAGGGACGTTTCGTACTTGGCACTGATGCGAGTGGTACGGGGATTGGAGCTGTCCTTTCACAGGAACAAGCGAGGAACGGGTACAGGCATACGGAAGCAGAACTTTGAGCTAGCAAGAGCAAAACTACTGTGTTACCACACGGGAGCTGTTGGCCGTGGTGTATTTCGTAAAGAATTTCAGTCACTTCCTATACGGGCCGAAGTTTCTTACCCAAACAGACAACGCCTCCGTAAGATGGCTACTCATCTTCCGAAACCCAGAGGGGTAAGTATCCCTTTGGACAGAAACACTGGACTCATACGACTTTGAAATTATGCACCGAAAGGGAAAGTCCCACGGCAATACTCATGCATTGTCTCGCCTCCCTTGCACAGATTGCAAACAATGTAGAAGTAGAAGCAATGAAGAAGGGAAGCCGACCGCACAGTCAAAGGAAGCCCACGTAGCAGGGGTTGCGAAGGAACACACGGTGAACTCACTGGAGTAGATCAGGTTTCGTGACACCGACCGCGTAGAAGACTTAATATCAGGGGTGCGGAGTCGGCAAACTACAAAGATTTCGTTATTTCTTGGACGGAAGGAGCCATGGTCGCAGCGCAAGGGTGTGACGAAGATCTAGGAAAGTCATCACCTGGATGGAGGCCTCTGAAAAACGCCCACATTGGGAGACTGTATCTAATCGAAGCAGGAGTCCAAAACTCTGGTGGGCTAGATGGAACTAACTTGTTCTGAAGAACGACGTTTTGTTCATCAAATGGCACGATGAAGATACGGAAGTACTAAAATATGTTGTACCGGCCTCCTAACGATCCACGGTATTGCAGCAGTTACACGATGTTCCAACAGGTGGTCACCTTGGGGTGAACAAAACTCTCTTTAGGGCAAAAAGGGCGAAAGTATACTGGCGAGGGATTAAAAATTCAGTTCGTCTACACTCATGGAGCCATTCATGGAGATAGAGGACGGTAATCGGTATATCGTGGTTGTAGCCGATTATATGATCAAATGGACGGAAGCCAACGCGCTCCCCAACCACAAAGCGCATACCGTGGTAACTAGACTCTTGGAGGAATTTATTTCTCCCTTTGGGGTATCCAGAGAGCTCCACAGTGAACAAGAGAGGGATTTTCAAAGCAACATATTTTCAGCAGATGTGCAAGATGTTGGGTATCCTAAAAACGAGAACAAGCGCCTTACACCCCCAAAGGGACGGGCTCGTAGAACGGTTTAACAGGACCTTGAAAACTATGATAAGTATATTTGTACAGGAAAGCCAAAGGGATTGGGACCTCCAGCTCCTCTATGTGATGATGGCGTACTACTCTTCCGAGCACGACACCACAGGTCTTACCCCGAAAGAGTTGATGCTGGGATCGAATTTCGAAATCCCTTTAGACTTGGTGATAGGGCTGTCTCTGGAAGAGGATGCAGCTCCTCCCGTGATTTTAAATAGGGAACCCCGGTATGGTTGTACGCCCCTAATAAGAAGACCGTAATTTCTCCCAAGTTACAAAGAAACTGGGAAGGACCGTTGATGATCGTCAAAAACTAGGGTATGTGCTTTACAAAATTTAGAAGTCACAGAAATCAATGCCGAGAGTAGTGCACGTGGACCGACTTCGAAAATTTGAGAGCTGTTTGATCCAGATTGGGCTAAAAGAATTTGGGAAGGTTATGTTGCCAAACACTCCACAGAAACTACCGAAGCTGCCTGTCAGACAGACCAGATTTTCTCACTTATCATAACAAAGAAAGTGCCTCAGAAGAAAGCCACGGCCAGGCCAGCCCAGAATAACGTTGTAAGCAAAACCCCCAACGGTATGACGAATTTTAACAAAACTGACAATAAAAGACACAACCAAACGAAATCAGGTACAACATCTAACCCACCGTCACGGCACGAAGAGTAGCAAGGTTGCTTGTGTCAAAGGCATTCGACTTGCCCAGCACATCGTTATTTGGACTTGGTCTTTCTAGGCCACTGAACCCACCTACGTCATCCCGGAACAGGTTGTTGCACAGACTCTGGTATGCAATTATACGGGTGAATAACCTAGTAAGCACCAATGACTGTATTAGTAATACCCCTTCTCGGGGCTTGGTTTTACTAAGGCATACCACACGTTAGATGTTATACAAACAAAGAAAAGGGAAACTAAGGGGGAGAAAAGGGTGCCTATGATGAACAGAAGAAAGAGATGGCACTCTCCAAATATCTGCCGTACTTATTAGATCAACAACAGAAACAATTGGTTCTCAGTGTACCTGTACTATAGACCGTCAGCGACCAAGCGCCGATCATAGGTGTGTGGTATGCGGACGCGGGATCACTAGTAAAAGTAATCTAAGGAGCTACTAAGCGAAGGTGCATCAGAGAAAAAAGTATATAGGTGTGAGTAGTTCCAGAGGAAACTTTGCTCTAGGCGCTACCTCCATGACCACCACCGCCGCCCTCATATAGAAAGGAGGAGGTCCAGGCCCTCAACGCCTTCGATTGAGGAGCCCTCGACCACTGCGGACCAGCAGGACGCCTCCGGATGCCCTAGCCGACACTAACAGATCATCCCTTCCTCGATCGGTAACTGAGCCACCGGGGACCGTCTTTATGGTCTGGGGTGTGCGTAGAGGATCACCTACCCGCAGGTATTATTTTGCACGGGGAACGAAGAAGAGCCCTCCTTGGTCGATACACAGACCCAGACGGAGTCCGTTTGTTGTAAGGTGGAGCTACCACATGTTTTTTCACGTGGAGTAGAAGAGGTAGCTCTCCCCCTGCGAGTCATTGATCAGTTATCCGTCCTTCATCCGTCCGGTCCTTCATCCGTCCTCACTTATTTCTGTCCGAGCCAGTCTCTGTGGTGGTCTGCTACTCTCAGAGCGGTGGAAGTTACCCGGACAATCTATTTGTTTCCAGTCAGTACCGTCCCCTATTCCGTGTTCCTGCACAATCTGTATTCCGCGTTACTGCACAATCCGTATTCCGTATTCCTGTAAAATCCATATTCCGTGTTCCGGCACAATTCGTATTCCGTGGTACCTGTGGATCCGAAGTTTACACCTTTGCCCAACAGATAATTTTCGGAACTGTTATTTTAAAGATTTATAACAACGCAAATTCCAATAGACACTTCAACTTACCAGATTGTTAATGTTAGCAGTGTGCACATTGTGAGAATTATGGACATTTTCTACGTATCGATATTTCCCATCTTTTTATTTTAACGCTCATCCGTTCGACATTAACTTAATATTTTATCTGTGGACTCAGTGATTTTAACATTGGTGATTCAAGTGCTATTTTCGTTGAGAATTTGTTCCTTTATTCGTTATCGACCGATATTTTCATGTGTTGGACGTTTAATTCATGTTCTTTTGTAGACGATGATGCCTGTAACGCTTTATTGTAAAGTAAGAAATTTCCGGTAAAATGTGAGGCTGTTAAGAAAATTTGTGAAACAAAGTTTGAAGTTAAAAGACAAAATTTGTTAAAAAAAAGGTTGCTCCTGTAAGCGACTGTATTTAATGGCAATATGATTTGTCCTTTACGTCCCTGCTGATAAAGTTATCGAGTAGTAAGACCTTAGTTTAGTGTAGTTCTAAGATAGAATGGTTAAATGCTCATAGTGCTGGTAGTCAACAGCAAATTGTGGATGCCAAGTTGAGTACTTTTCGTCTCATATAACCGTTCAAAACCGTAGTTCAGATTATTTTGTCTTGGTCGATGATTTGAGTCGAGGAAGGAAAATGCATTGTATTTTATGTTGATCCTTTTACTAGGGAGAAAGTAGGTCGAAACGTGCCCCAAAAGGTATTTTGTTTTTAATCTGAACATACAGGCGAAGGCGTCATCATGGTACTGTGTACTTTCAGGCTGAGTAAGAATGACCCGCTATATTGTTACTTAGAATCAAGTTTGGGTTATTTCACGCAAATTTCGTTTTATTCTTGTAAGATTCTACACGAGGGCGTGTATGCCTGGAAGAGAATGTTGTTACGAGAATTATTTTAAGTTATACTTATTAATTGTAGCCCGCCCTCAGTTGTGTGAATGCCACCTTTCCCCGCTGTGCTAAAGCAATTACACTACGCCCGAAATATGCAACTGTATAGTTTAAAGTTTATCCGGATCTATTCCTTTAACAGATTGATCCGGATCTATTTCGCCAGCGGATGAATCCGAAGGAGAGCGCCAGGGGAGGTCTTTTGCCATGTAAACCAATTCCACAACTGAGCGGCGTGCACGAAACCTCGTGTTAGCAAAGTGTCTATGATTGTGTCACGACCGGCCTTGTGCGCATGTTCAGAGTTGCCCGTACGGCATGTACTGTTGGCTCTGCCCATAAGCACGGGCTCGTCCTCCAATGAAAAGTAGTAAGTAAGCATGAATAAAGGTAACTCCGGATACGGCTCAGAAAAAAAAAGAAAAAAAAGTTTATTAAGATGTTTTAATATTGCTACAAGTATGTAACATATTGTTTTCTTTGGTAAACCTAGCTTCTGTAAATGATTTTTCATAAACTGTAGCATGGCACCCTTCCTGACTGGTAGTAAGGACGGGTGGCCCCTTTCTCAGCTTATGGTTCCATTCCACCGCAGAAGGAAAGTCATTCATCATAAACAGCCTAATGTTACTTAACCGGTCGGATAAATACAGGGACTTTTGGCAACTCAATAGGGGCACAGTGAATACTGCATACTTTGACTGATTGCTACAGTAATATTTCGTCCATCATTCATTCACTCGTGAAGACAACTCACCCTCTCCCTACGAGATATTGTAGTTCAGACGACTTTCAATGTCGTTCTAAAGTTTGCTCAAATTCTGCCAACAGAAACAATATTTCATGGCTACTAGATATTTGGGCAAACGATTTGCCGAATTAGGAAAAGGGTAGGGTGATAGAAACCTACAATCGGACAGCCCCACTTTTCACCACTTGGGCTTCCTTTTATGGGGCAGTGCTCCCCCATTAACTCCACCGCCTAATGCCCCTTTCCTTAGCTGAGTTATTTGCCTAGGCTATGTGAGAAAATAACTAATGCCCCGATTATAATATGCCGTACCACTGTTAAGTTGTAACAATATTTGGGCTTTTGAATTCCTTACTATTAGTCTTTTCCTTGAGTTTCCCCAAAATCTAATTAATAAGATTTGGGGGATAAGTGACACTGACATAAAATGGAAGAAATGAACCAAGGCATTATCAAAAAGAGAAAATCACGAGCTGCAGATACATAGGTTTCCCATGCTGTGGATATGATATTACTAGCAGGTGAACAAAATCATCACCATGTGTATTTTTGTTTTTTCTTGCCTTCCAGAAACATCAATCTTTACAGCTACAGTAAATTACATGTGTGTGTGCATTTAAAATTATTTTTTTCTAAAACGTTTCATAATAAGAGATTTTGCTGTCTGTATCACAGGTGGTTGGTAAGAGTTGGTTACCTATAGGAGGTCAAGTGGAAATGCTGTCTCCAACGATATAATTTCTTAAAAATACTAATTTTTATACTCTCCATTAATTTTAAACAACACGTCAGATACTCCTCTGATTACAAAACAAAGAACGATCTGTCAAACTAACCAAGCGAGAGGCCTAAAACGTTCTCGTACTGCTGAAATTTTACCAAACACAAGTTATCGGTTAACAGGTCGATGACTCTGCCTAATTAATAAATTATCAATGTTATCAGTGAATGGTATTCAACCCCATGACAAAAGTGTAATGCAAAGCAAGGCAGGGCCAAGAAACGTGAAAGCAAAGGCTTGGCAAGGGAAGGATACCAAATGGATCACATATGAATACGCCCATATACTGGTTCACTTATATTTTGCACTCAAGATTCATAGTGGTTGCATGGGCCAGGTTAGGTAACCTATGTGGGATAATTCCGGGCCCCTTCTTGACCAGAGATATCGCGACAACACGTCTGGTCCATTTACGCACCAATGCTGGTTTATAGTTTAACGGAAGGTCGGCATTTGTATTTGAGAGCTCACATCCATTTGGAACATACGTGGGATAGTTCCCACGACACCTACATGCAGTGGTGGCAGGATATCTCCATGTGTTGCGTATAGCTGATACTCATAATTATTGGTCAAATAATGAATTTCTATATGGATCAAGTGGCCAAGGCGTAGTGGACCCGAATGGAATATTTATGACAATGCCTATCCACACCTGGCAAAGGTTGAACTCACGTAGGACCTCTACATGTTTCCTACCAGTGACGTTACCAGTGGGCTAGTTTTTTTGTTTTGACCATAGTTAACTCGAAATTATGGGTCAAATCATGAATTTCCATATGGATGAAGTGGACAAGTCGTATTGGACCCGAATGGAATATTTACGACAATGCCTTTCCCCCAAATGGCCCAGGTTGAACTAACGTAGGGCCTTTTCATGTTTGCTACCAGTTACGTTGCCAGAAGTCTAATTGGCTAACTGATAGTTTACCCAGTTGCATTGACGAAATCGGGAATTTCGAAATAAGCCCCTATTTCTTACCATTTCGAAAACGCCGGTGTCGTTCGCATGGTGCAAATAAAGAGTGTGCATGGTTATTTATGTTTCAACGTGTACATTTCCTGCAATCTAAGACGTTTGGGATGTTCGATTCTCTCAATTCAGGTGACTACGTGCCAGGACGGAGAGGTGGTATGAGGGATATGTTTAAACAATCTAAGACACTTAGAATGCTAATTTTCCGCCACACTCATAACCCATGCATAACAGAATCAACATTGTTGCGACACTATTAAGTGCAGTCCTGCAATGAGGATCTGTTAGAACGCCACGTTTCCGATGTCATCCCAGCATTCAACCTCAACTGTAGAAGAAAAGGGGAAAACCATATATGAGGCGATTGTCTAGAAGAAGACGTCTCGTCCCCTTGTGAAAAGATTTTTTTTTTTTTTGATCAGCTACCGATTGGTAAGATAGCCTGATCAAACGAACGTTTGTGAGAGGACCGCGCTAAGGGTACAACGTATCAGCGAACGCATACCAAAAACGTTTTCTTTTTTTTTTCTTATGAAAGTGGGGGCGCTAAAGTAAAAAAGATTTGGCTATATTTTCGGCATTCCAAACTGATCATGTGGTTAAGAAATATTAAGTGCAACAGTCTGACTTTTTGGTCTGCAACTTCTCAAGTTGGAATGCTGGCCCGACACCCCAAAGCATATTGCTCTAGCCACGTTTCTCGACTGCCTTATTTCTAGACGTATGTAGACAATCTCCAGGCTTAATATATGTGAAGCTAATCTTTGGAATCCCCGACCCGTTTGGCAAAAAATGAATTTTGCTATAGAAAGTTATACTAAGTGAAATTTTAAATCTATATATATTTATTTATATACATATATATATATATCTTGCTTCTTACTTCCGAGAAAAGAGAACTCTTTTTATGTAGTGTATTTTTTGAAACTAACCAAAACATCTTGGGTTGATTCTATCTTAAATGGTATTGACATAAATCTGTGGGACCATTGTTTCAACTGAAAATGGGGATAAACTTCATGTAAAGCTATCTCAAAATAAGATGAATAGACTAATTGAAGAGAAATGAATAGGCTGAATTTTAATAGGATAAGTAGGTGTTTATTCACTTTAATAATGAAGTTAAAGCTCCAAACTTACATGTTTTGCCATGTTTGCATGTGATAAAATTTCAATACCTATCATCTTAGAAAAATTTTGCAATAAAAATTTTACCCGACCTTCTAGCGTTTACGTAATCCTCGGGTGTCAGCATCTTGAGAAATAAGCGTGTGAAAATCCGTCACCTCCTCGATTCTCTGTATGCTTCCACTCAACACAATCGAATGGATATTTTGAAGCAAATTTGTTTACCAAATGTAAGCATTTTGATATGTATATTGATTGTGATGTTATTGCATAAGGTGTCCTCTAACATAACGTAAAAATGCAGCACATTTCTCTTTCTGCAAAGCTGTATGTTTTCTGAATAAAATTTGAAAATTATAAATGCTTGTGATGATGCTAAAATATCATATAGAACATTTTAAAAATAATGAGGATAAATGGGAGCGCCGTTAAGTTTTCATTGGACCAGAATGTCACGGTATGTACTGCACAGTCACACGATGCTGAAGCAAACATTCGACCTAACTTTAACAAACAGGAGGTAAATTTTGTCTGAGACGATTGAAAGCGGGAGGGAAGGTCGAGAACAATGACCCCAAGGAAAAATTTTGTTTTCAATTTAAACTTGATCATCCACAAAACGAACTTTCCTAATCCCTAGGACTATTTGGTCTGTTTAGGTTTATTACACCGTGTCACTTAGCTAACCAAATTATTACTGTAACATGGGGCAAAGCAAGTGACATATAGTCCATCCTACTATATGTTGTAATTTAAGGAACGAAAAACCTTCGCTTGAAAGAAGCTGAGCTACCCTACAAGCATTCACACAAAAACCTGTGATAACCCGTGGCAGAAACATGTAAAAACCTGTGGATATGGAACTTATTACCACACGTTTTTTGTAAGGGGGCCGCGCATCTAAACTAATCTTAAAAGTACAAAGACCTCAATTCATGTTAGTTATGAAATAAGTATGCCATCGTTAAGTAGTAACACATAACTGTAGGTTTAACGCACCTTTGGATAGTTTAGTGTCGAAAAGGTTTGTTTGCCATTTAAAGCCGGAACTTTTTATTGGTCGTTTCCTCTTTTGCAGACCAACTTTCAATTTCTCCATGTTATAATTTGCAAAGTAATACCTTCTTCCTGAATGTAGCTAAAACTCCCCTTTGTTTAGTGACCAGTTTCCTTCCTCATCTACTAACGTCTTAAGCTGATTTCACAATAAGATTGGCATTTTCACGTCTTAAGAAATTCAGTTTACTGGCATGAATGATCGACTTAATGCGTGGGTTTTTTATGCAGTAAAGTGCTGAGAGAAGCAACATCTGGCAGTGGAGGAACCAGGAAATTTGAAAGTAAGCACAGTTAGGGAATGACGACATACATCTCGCTATATCCCCTAACCATTGAAGGAAAGGTTCAGAAAACTCATTTCATTTAGCCTATAATAATTCTACACCTTTAAAAATGCCTAATTGACTGCGAAGGATTTTTTTACTAACACGGTTATACAGGAACCATTTCCATAGGCCCGGTTACGAGGTCTACTTCAGATACAACTGTGCTCATAGTTCCGTGCAGGAAGAAGTTTATTCAGTAATTGAGTAACGGCCCTTTTTTACACGCTACCTCGAATTACTAGAAAAGCTCATACAGTCGCTGCATTCAGAAAGCTCTTCGTGTGTTATTCCTTGTAACTGTACTTTTGCTTCGATCTTTTGCAGTAAGCTCTTTAGAAATATTGTTTTTTATGTATTTGTGTGTACGGGTGTGCCTGTAGGTAAGAAAAGATAGAGAGAAAAGAATGTACGCATATAGGCATGTGGGCAATGCATATAAAAATTTATATACGTATGTTTGCATGAAGGGAGTATGCATGTATGCACGTATGCATGTTTCTATGTATGTATCATGAGATAACAGTAGTTAGCTCAAAGGCTGGGTGACTGTAACTTTAGGAGGATCCTCTTGTCATTAAGCTGAGATCCCACAGACCATTTTGATAGTTGACAAATCTTACTCAGTTTGCGATATTTAAAGGCCGATGCGAAGGTAAAATACGTGTTTGATACAACGTTTGGTTATCGTCAATTTTTTTTTGGCTGGAAAGAGTAACTTGTTATCTCAACGCCATTCAGAGTATAAAGTGGAAAAGGTCGGCAATTAAAGGACAAAATTAAAATGGCAAGGAACATAACGTTCTTTTTATAAACAAATGCAGTACAAGCTGTTTAGAGCTCTTGAATTGTTAGTGCTCTAAGCTATGTAAACAAAATCATGTACCTTTAATAACATCCACAAAAAAAGTCCTGCTTTAAATATTTGGTATTCTACCTCAAAGTATATTTTTTTGAAAAATAGTTCAGTATTTAACGGTAACAATAAAGCCAGCATAAATACATGATTTTTTCCTCTTTCTCTCCTAAAACCATTGTTTTTTTTCATGTTAAACTTCCTTCAGTGGTATGTATCACATAAACTGGAACCATGATGTGATGCAGGCCCATCGTAGGTCGGGGTGAAAACTGAAAATGTAACCGGGCCATATGTAACGCGAGTAACCGATATTTTCAAATTACGTCAGATATGCTGTAGTTGTAGAAATCAAAATGCAAGGTAAAGTACCAATGGAATGTTATCTATATTTATACTCTACACCTGTGAATACACGCAGTACGTGGTAACAGATTATTAAATGTTAGCCTTAATGCATCATAACATGTAGTCAATCCAAGAAGAAAAACACTGGCACGTTTCTGGTCAATGATTTAAATATTGATCACGAACATCTTACATGCATTTTTAGTACCAGGATGTGTTTCTGTTTGAAAGCTCTGAATTTAATAATAGAAACTACTTTAAAATAAGTGTTGTGTGTTTACAGCATATTAGGAGAACAATCCATCCACCAAGTGATGCAAGCTCAATCTTGAAAATGCTCCACACCGTCAGTTTGTTGTCCTTAATGTGGTAGCCTCGGTCATCAAACTTTGTAACCAAGATAGCATCTACTTATTCATACAGTTTTTGATGTAGCACATCAGAATCTTTGGTGAAAACGAAAATGTGTAAAATTTTCCTGATATAATCATAAAATTCCATTACAACAAGTAATTTGTGACAATTGATTCCCCTCCAGTGTACAATTAAACATTTTATATTGTTTTAAGAGGAAAGAGTAAATGGTATTCATATTAGAATAACGATATTTTGGCGTTAGGTATTTTAAATTACATGAATTTCAGTCAAGGCATTGGTGTATTAGTTCCGCTGTTTACCTTTGTACGTATTTTTGTGTAAGTTGCACATAGCTAATACTTATTATTAATATCAGGGTTTGATTAAACTAAATTCCAGTTTGAGGACATTTAACAAATGATAAAGGAATTTTGGAATCTACTCAAAGAAAATTAATTTTGAAATGTAACGCTGATGCCCTTTGCCTGTCGTGACCTATTGCCTGCATATGGTGAAAGCATAGTGCCTGTTTTATGTAAGCCGATATTTTCAATATTCATTATTTCTCAAAAAGCTACTTTAAAAAAGCACTTGTTGTCGGAAAGATATAGGGTTTGACCCTAAAAAAAATCCTCTATGTGAGTTTTACGCATTGTTGTATTAGTGGAGGTTTATAATGAACCCAGAAAAAAATCCACAAAAATCCACCAATGGGAAGTAGCAAAATTAGGCCAAATCCACAACAGCGGATTTTTAAGCACTTTCTTCCCTACTTTTCCTCAAAAAAGTGTACGTAGTGTAGGTTTAATTGGTATCTTTGTGCTTGAAATTGTTTTTATAACTATCTTGGACAAATGTTGCAAGTTACCTCTCAAATAACGCAATGATTACGTCAAAATGACTTCGGTGACAACTTTCCATTGAAGATTTAAACGCCCATAATGGCTCTAATAACTGAAGAATGGAGATTTTTTTACGAAACCAAGTAGTTAAACTATTTAAGTCATGACTATTGCAGTTTCATTCGAAATTTCAACTTAAAAGCCTATTTGACGTTCAGGTTCCAAATTATTTGCTTATATCTTGTTATTTCAATAACCAAATCCATTTCTCACGGCATAAATCGCTGAAAGTTATATTCTTACTTACGGTGCCACCTAAATGCCAAAATCCAAGAAGACCCCCTTTTTGACATGTTCTCTTGGAAAGCAAAGGCGGTTTGATCCTAATTTTCACGTGCTTTGTATAGTCATAAGTGATTTTGGACAGCTACAGGTGAACTGTATTACTTCTCAATATATTCAAATGTAAAAACATTATGTCAGTCGAATTTGAGAGGAAGACATTTCCTGTAATCAGCCAAATGCGTTATTTGTATACACCTTCATTTTTAAATGTCCACCATGACATCAGCCATTTTGCAAAACAATAATTCAGTTTAAACAATTCCCTTGCACATATTTTTATATACGTTTAGACGGTTTCAACGATTAAGATGTTAAGAGCATAGAGTTAGCCAAGATTTCGTGAGAAATGGCACTGATATCTTCTGGACTGAAGAAGTTTATTTGAATTTCGATATGCTGCAAGTCGAACACTACCAAACCTGAATAAAATCCCTGCCATAGAAATTGGGTGGTTGGGGCTGGATAGGTACACTTTGTCTCAAATCCAACCAACTACAGACACAATGCTACTTCCTTAACCTGAGGTGTGGAAGTAGTAAAGAGCGCATCTACCACAACTTACTATAAAAACTCACAATAACATCATCATCAATGGCCCATAGTAGGTGTTGAAAAGCACACGCAAATATTAAACTACTTTCAGAAAATTATCTAATGATCACCAGCTTAATTCAGGCCCACCACTGATGGAGGCTAAACCCCTAAATAATTTTCAGTGTGACGCGATATTTTGTCTAAAAACGTCCAAAATATAGTAGTTTTTACAATGGATCTCCATGCCTTTACTTAGAAACTGTAAAAACTCGTGAGTTGAATGCTTCAGCAACCAATCTTAGAAATCTTCCGATAGCATGTACTGGAATTGCATATCTTAACATCAGATGTGTCTGCAATGTGTAGGTTTTTCTTTGTCAGATTGATTCAGAATGGATGAGACCAAATGGAAGCTAAACCCAGTGCCTGTTAAGGTGCAACCTGCAATGTCATGTGACATAGAAATGGTCAAAGTACTACTTTGTAGGCTATAGAATACCTTTTTAATAATGCTTTAACCGCACTTAATATCGGACTACATAATATGCACATGTAGCAGAATACCATAAGGGCCTAGCCCTGGCGCTGGGGTCCCCAACCTGTGGTACGCGTAAACGCCAGTGGTACATTTGGACTTTCTCGGCAGTAGGCCTATGTGGCGAGGTACAAAGCGTGTGCGAATGCTTTTAGTTGATGCAAAACAAATATAGCACAATTTTGCGTCTCAGCCCTCTTCTAAAATGCAAAAAAATGTCCATCCACTCTCCCTACCCTAAGACCCCTCCCGCAGGATAGCGAACAATCAATCATTGCGCCCCCTGGATATGCACTTGCTAATGAACCCCTCAAGCGGTTGAAGACTGACAGCCATTGTGATATCGATGTTAACGCTTAGACACAATTGTAGTTGGATAATGGTACAGTGGCACCACAAAAATGTGAAATGGTACCCCAGTAGAAAAAGGTGGGGATCCCTCCTCTAGCGTAAAATTTACAGGGATAGGCTCATAACTTATTCAAATCAAACATGCACCGAAGCTACCGCCTGAACTGACTAGAGATTATTCTCTGTAGAAAGCACAACTTCATGAGAATATGGAAACACAGTACTCTAATTATTCAAAATTTAACAACCATAAATCATAACTGAACATTCACTCTTGTGTTGTATTAAACATCACATGAAAACTTATGCTGATCGTAACGTAATTCATGAAAACAGGCACGAATAAACGAAGGGTGGCGCCAGATGGGGCAGGAGTGAATGGCCCCATCGGGGAAGACTGATCCAGGTAAAATTTTCTGATTTTGCCAGTGAGCCTTAATAGGTAAGATAAATATACGTAATCCCTGAAAACTTCGAGTCTCCCACTAGACAATTTACTTAAAGTTACTCTTATGCACAGAAGATTCTTTAATAAAACCCCTAAAAAATCATTTTGTCAGACTTAATATTTTGGAAGACCTTCAACTTTCTAATTCTGTCAAAGAAACTAAACATTTTTGGCACTCTTTGGGCGCCGCAAATTTTGCGCTTTATAACCTTGCGGCATCCCGTCTTCGTCGTGCTGCCCCCCACCCCCGCGAGAGAGCTTGGTCCCTGAACCTAAATGGAAGCAATTACGGAGACTTTGTAAAAGCATTCATTTTAAATTAGGCAACGCACAGTCGTATTTCGTTGTTTTTGTAGTTAAGGGTGAGATTATTTGTAAATTGTGCAAGTTTCATGTCTACAGTAGTGTCGTAAATGTCCCTAATATTGCGCACTCATAGATTTGAAGCCTAACAAAATTCACTCCATATCCCCGTGGCAACGAAACATACTAGGCACTGGACTGTCCGAGAAGAAGCGTAACAAATGTTTCTTCCAAATAAACCCACTTAAGGCTAGTTTTCCTCTGAATATCGTTCAGGAGACCTAAATGTATTACCTCAACTTCTTCTGCAATACTTTTGGCCAGAAGCTGTGATGCAAGTGTCAGTTATCCGTTTTCTTCGGCAAGTGAATTTGTCTGGGCCTGCCAATTTCACTGTCTGCTTACTAACATGCTGTGTATGCGTATAGATGACTTTAGCTTAGCTGGGCAATGAAATTTTCTTTTTAGTTTCGTGTGCAGTGGGGTCAAAATATTTTTGCCTTAGAGGGAAAGTATTGCTATAGAGTGCAAATGCTGTGCTGTATGTTCCACTAGTATTCCACTATTTATTGACCTCTAAAGTCATTTCAACCCTCATAAAATTTTTCCCTATTGTTACATTCTTGGATAGACTTTCGACCCAGCGAAAAACATTTTTTTTTCTTTTAGTTATTTCACTCAATAACCAAACAAAAATGCCCCTCTCCTAAAATAAATGGATGTAAGTATAATCCAAATTCCAAATCTGAAAAAATTAATTCATGAACATTTGGGACTATTGAGTCAGTCGTGAGTTTCAGTTTGGGTTTAGCAATGATGCAGTAACAACATAACTCTTTTTCCCTCAGTACCGACCCTTTAAGGGACCTTGGGGATTCCCTGAATTTCATTTCGAGCACCACTTGAATGACGTAGTCTCCGATTTTACATTGCCAAAGTACGCCATCACTTAATCTTGAAGGTGCGCAATATTAGGGAAATGAATAAAATGAAATCTTCCTTAAACAGGGTGTTTCAATCGATCATATCTTCCTCAATTTTCACTCAATTGAAGCCAATTATATGTCGTATTAAAGGCAGCGGCCTAAAGATTTCCTGGTGACAATTTATGGATTCGAATGGTAAGTTTACTACGATATTTGCGAAAAACCGCCAAAAGTGCGCAGTATTCCATACAACCATGCTACTGTTGGTTAATTTAATCATAATACCATCATGCCAGCCAAAATTTCAGCACAGCAGAACTTCAATCAGACAAAGTGTTAGTTTAGATACGTTTTCCTTTACAATGACATAAAAAAGGCCATTTTGAAAATGAACCATTTAAATAAATATCGCGTGAACCAGATTTGTTGGATTTTTGATATGTTATTTCACGCGTCTAAATCTACCCCATACCATTTATAGCTCACTTCTAGGAATTTGTTTTGGGTTAATGTACATTTTGTCTCAAATCTACCCGACTATGGTTTGACACTTTTAATTTAAGCTTATCTTGCATTGAGTTAGTTAGTTAGTTAGATGAGGTTTTACTGCCCAGTTTCTAACCAATTGGTTTAAGTCGAGCCGGCCACGGCCTGTTTTCCAGTTGTGGCTCACTGGCTTGTTTTCCCTACTCCATTGCTTATGCTGAGCACCAAGCACAATGGCAGTAGATTTCATTTTTTAAGTCTTCGGTATGACCCGGCCAGGATATATCTTGCATTGAGAGAGTTCTCAACTTTTCCATAGCCACCTATGCCACAAATTATCAATAAAACATAACCAGTGATTCATGATTTTTTCAAAGGCAATGCTAAATTATGCAATTAAAAGTTTGGTTGAAATCTGATGGCAACACTAAACAAGACGTATGACAACATAGGAGATTATAAAGTGGACAACTTTTTGAATGTGTATTATATTCATGATGTAACGTATATAATTATATCCCACCGACATCTTTCGCCATTTTAGTGACTTACATACTTTAGATGAAGAGGCCATATTGAGGAACCCTACACCAAAGGTTTGATGCCACACTACGTAGCGGAGCGAACCCTATTGTATTCGCCCCTCTTTAAGGCTCCGTTAGCAGACAAGCAGACAAGTGCAATTAATCCCTGAATATTAACGAGATTATGCCAATGAAATGAATTAGATAACAACTACTCAGTGGATTAAAATGAATCTTTTATCCAACGTTTCCGGGTTTGCAACTGTGAGTTAACAGCTGCGTAAGCAGCTCGGAAAAAAGGAAGCATGCCCCCAGTATTTCTGAAATGAATCGTTTGTCAGGAATGTTATAATTTTAAATGCAAAAGATGATAAGGGAATTTTCATACCTGCATAACTATTTGGAACATGTTTATAAAACATTCCGCTACAAATATTATCTAATTAGATAATTACAGGATGATTAGTTAAATTAGACAAGAAATATGAAAACATCGTGTTATTAGAAATTTGCAAATGGCTGAAGAATGCAAAATTTCACTATGATCATCTTCCATAATTTGTCTTGTACAAAAAAAATTGTTAACAAAATCATTACTTCTGACTAACATTTTCTGAGTTTTCTCTCTAGCGCCTGCTGCAAAGGCAGAAACGTTCACAGATAAGGATATTTACAAGCTGTTTTAACGTCACATTCAATTTGTTGAAAATATTACAGATAGACTCCATCTAACAATGCATACTTTGCATTTTTACGGCCCGGAAATGCAGGCAGGGTCAAAAATTGCTTGACTGCAAATTACTGCAAACGTCATGTTACTGTTGAGCTCTTTTTGTCTGCGGAGGGTCAGCCTTCCGTGAAAATACATTTTGTTTCTTCTAGTTGATTATTTGACTATAGAAGGCTTCCACATTTGGGGAAGTTTGATTATGCTTTTGAGTTTGTTCGATATTATCTGTAACCACAGTAAAGTAAGCGTTCAAAGATCCACAATTATTGGAAACACCCTGAATTGTGGCAGTTGCATTGGTACCTCCGTCTACATCTTCATAGTTAAAAGGGTCTTCAGAATTCGTTGTAGGAGGCAACTTAACGGACATCGAGCTTTCTTCTAAAGTGAATCGCCTGTTAGACCGTGAAAAGAAAATGTAGGCACTCAATATCACGATCACCAAGAAAAGTAGGCAAACGACGCCAATTAAGACTAGCAGTACCTGCCATGAAGTCCCTGTTTCAGTGGAAACTTCTGTTCTCTTGAATTGTGCAGTAGTCGTAGTATTAAGGTTCTGCTGCTCTGGGCTGCTTAGTTTAAAAACTTGAAAGATGATGTAAACAACACAACTCCTCAATGAAACTCCTGTTCCTTCCGTTATTACACATGATATGTAACACGAAGACACAGTCTCTGTGGTAACGTTTGCAACACCCCGTTTGGTATCTGTACAGAAAAATTTAAATGCAAGAACGGTTTCAAATGTGGCTGACTGAGTCATTTTTGAAATTTCAGCTACACATCGAACAAATCTCAAATACTTGCATGCGCCACAGTTTTCTATTATGCTTAGCTTATCAAATGTCAACAATTTGAGTAGTAAGATTACAAATGAGACATGAGTGTATGGGGAAGAATGCTCCCAGTTAAGTAATGACAATTTAAATCAAAATCAGTCGTTGTAACATTACAGGCTAAATTCTGTATTTCACTAAAATACAACCAATATGGATGGGAGACCCTGTTAAATACTTTTCATTCATGCCTACGAAAGTCTTCGGCAGTATATGTTGCTCATCTTCAAATGTGAAATATTTTGCTGAAGATCTTCGTTGTCAGTAGGGCCTATTCTATAACTTTTTCTAATCATGCAGTAAACAAAAAAATAGTTAATTTTGGGGAGGTCAACGTTTTTCCGATTTTTTGTTGCGAACTTTACATATTCTACAAGGTTCTCTTCAATCAAGGAGTTGTTATTTGTAAGGAGATTTTTTTTTTTTGCTTTGAAGTGGGGTTTACACCACCAACGTCACAAAGTAATCTGTCTCTTTACCTTTCTTGGCATTTCTATAAGACTCACAGTAGATTACGTAGTTCGTACAAAAGGGATTTGTCACCTACCATACCTACAATAAGAGTAGGACTTTGTCGCTACTGACGTAGCATTCTCAGTGGCTGGAAAATTAAAAGGATGCAGTATTTCTGGACGCTGGGAGACGAGGTGAGAGTAAATCAATTATTATTATGGAAACGTGTACATGAATCTCAAACTGGACATTTCAGAAGCTCTAATGCAAACTTTCCGAATAGTTCTGGCAAATATTATACTTTTTCCGATACAACTTACTTGCATGACGTCCGTTCCTTAAGACAGGAGGGGGGGGGGGTTCATCGATTTATTTCAATGAAACAGTATGTTCGAGTTGTGCAGCA
This sequence comes from Holothuria glaberrima, assembly GCA_009936505.3. NCBI lineage: Eukaryota > Metazoa > Echinodermata > Holothuroidea > Aspidochirotida > Holothuriidae > Holothuria > Holothuria glaberrima. Next base: position 31,003 of record WURT03009895.1, read on the forward strand.
TCGACCCCTAAATTGGTAGTGGCATAAACCCACCCATCAAAGTACTGTCATCAGCTAGCCAATTGTGACAGGATTCCTAGGCCTAAATGGTGTTGCTAACATATTAATATCAAGTTGAAACCAACGTACAAAAGACAAAGCAATCCCCATCAGCCGAATATGTAGCTTATCATTGATTATCTCTCCGGGTTTTAGTGTGTTTTAAAGTACTGATTAGCATAAGTTAAACTCTCTGATAAACCTCCTTACAAATATCAACTACTTGCTTTAATCAGCTTAAGTTAAACTTAACAAGCTTTAAAAGAGCCTCGTTAAAATATTTTACACTGTGAAACTACATAAAGAATCTTATTGGTTTCTTCTTATAGTCAATATTCAAAATAGTGTACTAAATTCATTTGTTGCACTCAACAAAAAAACGGAGATGAGTTACCGATACGAATGGAACAATTCGATTCCAAATAGGCATGTTCCTTTTGGCATTCGACCATCACTTTGTCATATTTGGTAAGTTGAAGGACGTTTCTGTCAGTTGAAGACTGGTTGTTGCTGGAGTACATCTTGTAGGAAGAAAGATTTTTTTTTTTTTTTGTGATAAAAACTACAACTATATTGCACTAAAGTTAAGCCAAGGTATTGAAATCTCGTTAGAAAACTCCAAAACGTAGAAAAGCAAGACTTTAACTTCATTACCGTGCACCAACATACATTTGCCTAATTTTCACCTTGAGGGAAATATCGTGTGAAAAACTTACATAAGGGAGATTTTGTACATAGGGGTAAAATATGGTTCCCCCTTAACGTTTTCACACACTTTGCATATGGGAATACGTAAACGCAAAGTAATGCCCTTTCAACCACACGATCTATATACAATTACTCCAAAGACACGTATATGTTAACACGTACGGATGGTGGGCCATTGAAATAACGTTGATTATATCTCAAGGAAGTTAGTGGGAAATATTTGCTTATTATTTTATTGTTTCAATTTCCCCTCATTAGACGAATTTCCCCGATACTCCAAAACCCCTGAATTCTGGGCCTTTTTCAGGGTATTTCCGACAAATTAGTTGGCACTCAGATTGCACTTGCTTTGCCAAGTGAACCATAAAATTGAAGATAAGGTGACAGGAGACTGACTTATTGTCACGGCTTAAGAACACTTTTGTGGCGCTTGTCACTGTTATCTCAGTTTGGCCAATTACAAGCAGTGTGCATGGTCAGTGGGGCATGTTAGCATTATTTACAATTAATATATATATATATATATATACATGGAGGGAGTAGGAGGGAGGGAGGGACAGACAGGCGGACGGACAGTTAGACGGACAGACAGACAGACAGGGAGACAGACAGACAGAGAAACAGAGAGACAGAGAGACAAACAGACAGACAGATAGATAGATACAGAGAATAACTTAGTAAAAACTATTAACATTCAAGTCTAATATTCTCCTTGCCAGAAAGTGTTTCACCAGACGATCATTCAAATAAACTTATAGTAGCCTACACGAAATTAACTATATCAGCAAAGCTGTTCAATGTAGATCTGCAGAACGCAGGAAGTATAAAAGAGCAACAGCTTGCTGTGGGCTAGCATGTTTCCTGCCCAACGTGGACATTTCACACCTGAGTTCACCTTTGTGTTTGTAATGCTCTCAAAGTAAACAAAGTGTAAATTTCGACTCGTCATGTGCACTGGACCTCTTAAGTGAAATGGAAGTACTTTTCTTTCCTCAATCTTTGCACATTGTAAAGTTAACAACAAGTAACTTTCAGTCTGGAAATTTGTTTACGAAGGATCGTGAGTTTTACCCGTCGTAGCAAGTGCTTCTTGCTACAGCAGAGCATCAGTTATCTGAAAGCAACTCATGATCAAAGTTGCATTTATGAAGGAGCATGACGTTTGGCCCCCAAAGTAAACATTGCTTCCACTCAATGGAACATCAATACTTGTAAGCTATGAGATGGGGTCATTTCTTTTCATTTTTTCAAACAGGAAACAAGAAATAACTTTTGAGTACGGATTTTGTTTTTTGAAAAATCTAGATTTTTATCGCTCATAGAGTGTCTTGCAATAAAAGGACACTGATTATCTGAAAACAAGTCATGAACTTAATGAAGTGTGTAGGAAGGATCTTGGATTTTGAACCTCCTGGTAAAAATATTCGTTGAAGTAAATCCTACCCTTAATCTTAGTTCCATTCAAGAGAACGGAAATGTAAATTAAATGTCTTCGAATGGTTAAATATATGTATTAAGGGTTTTCACTTTTACCCTTCATCACGAGTGCTTATTGCATTGAACATGGTTATGATCATTTGTAAGTGTCAGAAAAGTAATAAAGTATGAGGAGTCTTGAATTTTGCCTCTAGTAATATATCAAATCATATTCCTATCTTTCGTGAAACTTCCCTAGATTAAGGTCGGACGGCCATGATGCCTATCAGATATCTCACACAACCTGGAACCTTGTCACTGGTCAATGTAAAGTATAAATCATTTTCTGTGTTCTCCTTTACACGGGTCTTTGTATAGAATTAGTGTTTTGTCTATTGCGGTCTTGCAGTAGCAATTTTTTTAAAAGGATGGATGTAATCCTAATATTGCTAGGAGTTCCGTTGTTGCTTTTTTATTTATTTCAACGAAATGGTTGTTGTCAGTCCAGTAAAAAGTAAAGAGGTGGTAAATGTTGCATATCCTTGCATTATTGGTAGCCGTGACTCTGAGATAACGTTATTTTAAGTTTTAATGAAATATTTTTGACATTGCTGTTAATGAAATATGTGAAATTGCGTCGCAATGCAGTTCAAATAAAAGTGGCTCAAAACATTAAAAAAATATGCAATGGCACTGTTATATCTTTTGTCAAAACGTTCAAACTTTCGCACATGAATCTGAGCAACCACTGTCCGTGATTCTTGATTTTTAACGTTTCTCAGGTTTAAGATTCTCCGGTCATTGCCTTCCACCCATGCATATTCTTCGAATATATTCCCCTTTATCCCAACGCTATGTACTAGGAATGGGGAGCAATGGCCACGGCTCCTATATTTGCACGCTTCTGTGGATTTTCGATCATATTGTAAGATAGAATTAGCATTAACTTATAAAGATTGTAAGATGGCTTTTAGCCTCTTCAAACAAAAAGTTTACCTCAAAATTTGAGCTTCTAATTTTTACTTAAGCCATACATTTTAACGAACGAACACACATACAAATGTATTTTTATTTTTTTAACTGTAGGCTGTAGGCTACTTACAAATGTTGCACCATTAACGAGCACACTTGCTTGACAGTTTGTTGTCTGCAGATTAACAGAACATATGGGCGAATCACTTCGTAAAGTACCATCCGAACGGTAACACCAGCACGAATAAGAACCATCATCATCGAAAGTTAGTGTAGATATATTCAAAAAAGATGTTCTACCTTGTCTCATAACAGAAGTGTGAACTGTATCTGTAGGTGGCACAAAAGACCCACGTGTTTCATTGCGCCACTGTATGGTATTACATCGTGATGACGACCTGCAACTGAGTTGAGTATCTTGACCATATACGACCGTCACATTTTCGTCAACACCATCAGAACAAAAAGCGTAAGTCTTTTTATCACAAAGGCAAGCAATGACTAAACAAGTAAACAGTTTAAAATCAACCATTGTTTGTATTTTACAGACTGCTGATTCAATAGCCGGAGGCTAAGAACTGAAAGCAAGCTCAAGATCAGTTCTAAGTGATTTTTACAAAACGGTATTAACGCTTGATTGTCATAATCATATTCCATGCAAAACTGAAGAAGACTAACAAACCATCCATGCGATATTTTTGAATGCCAACTATAGCTAGAGGAAGTAATATGCAAGTGTGCCTACATATATTTTCCCTATAACATCTTCAGGAACTCTCGCAAAGGTGGAGGCAGTCTTCAAAATATGAAAATATTACGTCTAATTAAACTTGTAAAAATAGACACCGACTGGAATGATTTGTATATGCATCGTTAAATTAAGGGTTGGGATTGGCTTTACTATTCTATTCATACTGTACCGAAAAGACTGCTCCAATAAATGAATAGCCTTTCGGCAGATCCTTTCGTACTTGAAATTGTTAAAATCTCCTATTTTTCAGTACGGGGGGATTGTAAACGTTACCTGGTTTCTTCGATACATTTAAAAGACAATCGGATCTAGACGGAATTAAAGGGATATAGCCCTGATTATTTCTAGGTTGTGAGCTTAAAATGTTCAAAATTACCTCAGTCTTCTTTGTCTCCTTCCAATATGAGAATCTTTCAACTCCAATGTTTGTGAATAAACTCAAACTTGACTCTCATAACGGTTCCAGCAAACGTTAGTCTACCATGGTTCCATGGTTCTACAATTCCGTAGACGTGTGTCGCATGCTGTTGTCATTATCATGACGACGTTTTGTCTCTTTTCCTTTATTTCTTTGGGGTGGGATGCCGAAAGAGGAAATCAGAACGTTACCGACGACGACAGTTTACCACTTTACAACGGCAGCTGATCGGAATATGTCTCACTAATTCAAGTAATAAATGAAATTAAAGTGGCAATTAACTTACAACAGATGCCTTCTAGAAATTTAAGTCTACGCAACGAAAACGGGGGTTTTCGAAACATTCCATGGGACTTTGGGACACCCGTTCGTATCCTCGAAGGATTTATCGCAAAAGAGGCCCTTTAATGCATTTTTGTCAAAGTTCAAAACATCCCATGGCAGAAAGGACCCTGTTAAATGAAAACTAAATTATTTACCAACCTTTATACAGACGAGTAGAAGGTACGCCAATCTCGTAAATGTCATCTATTTCCTGACTTTTGTTTACCCTAGGAATGTACTTTAAAAGACCTACATTCATTTAGAGTGTTGACAGACTTCACAAGTTCCTACTTTTCGAAGGTGCAATTTCATAAGAGATCACAGAAAATATACCAGATTGTTTGCTAGGGGAACTTTCCCCTAGCAATAGTGTGCATTGCGCAGGATATACACAAAATCCAACCTTACAATTACGGTTTACCTGCCATTTACTTTTCAGGTAAAGGCTTATTTATGCAAATTTATTGATAAATCTCAAAATTTATTGATAAATCTCAAAAATACATCTGTTTCGTTAATAAGGGGACTTTTCCCTTGCAACAGTAATCACAGTACCGCAGCAACCTGTCATCTTGCTTTATTTTTAACCACAGCTATGCTTAAAAATATAGACCGATGTGTCATTTAATAAGTACAAAATGTGCCAAATCTGCAGGTGGAAACAAGTAATTTCTTATTTAATAATCCTGGACCTTAGAGAAGTACTTAGAAAATTGCTCAAACTTTTTTTTACAATATATGACGAATATGCAGCTAGTTCAAGACGAAATACACTGGCACGTTTCTGGTCAAGCACTTCAAATATTGATCACGAACAAGTTATATGCATTTTGTTAGTGTCAAGATGCTTTCCTATTCGAAGGCTCCGTATTTAATATAAGTAAGTACTTAAAACAGAGTGATGTGTGTTTACAACACTTTAGAAGAATAATTCATCTACCAAGCGATGCATGTTCAATCCTTGGATTATACGACACAGTCAGTTTGCTGTCCTTAAAGTAATTGCCTGGGTTATCAAATTTTGTCACAAAGTAGCATCTACGTGGTCGCACAGTTCTTGGTGTAACACACACCAGCAACTTTGGTGAAAAAATGTATCTAGTTGTCCTGATATAATTACTAAAATTCCATTACAAATTGTTTATAACGTTTGCGAAAATTTAATTTCACTCCAGTGTCCAAATGAATGTTTCAAATTGTTTTAATAGAAAAAGTAAAAATATTTGTATAAATCAAGCTATTTGGTGTTTAGTATAGTATAAAATGTGTAACACTGCGTTAGTTCAAGTTTCTGCCTATGAGTATGTAAATTGTTCTGTGCAAGTTGCACATGGCTATCATTTATCATGAATATCAGGATTTGATTAAAGTAAACCGAACTTAAGGACATTTGACAAATAGTAAGGGAATTTCGGAACTCACTCAAGGTTAATTTATTCTGAAGTGTTGTAACGCTAATTCACATTCTCTGTCATGACCTATGGCAGCAAATGGTCCCAGTCATACCTGAGAATTTTGTGGAGCTTAGTGCATGTCTTATTTAAGCTAATAGTAACATTTAATTGTTCCTTGTAGGTTTCCATTGTGTAAGCTCTGGTTTGACACTTTCAACTTAACCTTATAATGCATGTCGAGAGAGTTCTGAACATTGTTCATGACCACATGTGTCATTAAGTATCTAAGAACATTACCAGTGATTCAGGGTCTTCTTTAAGTCTTGAGAAAATCATAAGATTAACGTTTTGGTCGAGATCTGATGGCACCACTAAACAAACCGTATTCTAACATATAGGTAAAATATAAATTGGACATCTCTTTAAACAGCGTTTTATTCATGTTTTAATGAATACAGTTATTCTCACCATCACGTGAAGCCGTTCTAGCGAAGTGCCATCCTTCGATAAAGAGGTTATACTTCCTTAAGGCTTCGTTAGGAATGTGACTGGACAGGGTATTTTTCCGCTTTTCCGCATAGCCTGCACAAAAAAAAACAAAAAAAAAAAAAAACACACACACACACACGAGCAGGCAAAAACACCAGCATTCAAGTTCAATGAATCCCTGAATATTATCGACCGTATGTCTATGGTATGAGTAAGATAACATGAGTATGTTGTCTAACGTTTCACGCTGTCAACTGTAAGTTTACAGCTGAATGAAGAGCTTGAAAAGGGAAATAGGTCTCCAGTATTTCCCAATTGAATCCTCGGTCAGAGATGTGTAATTCCAAATTAAAATTTCAGTAATGGAAAGTATTGATCTTGTAGGTAAAGCATCGTAGAACATTGTGCCATTAGAAATTTGAAAATGGCTGAAGAATACCCCGTGATCATTCTCCTCTATTTCTCTGAAATCAATTGTGAAAAAAATCACTATATTTGTATAAAATATACTGAATTCTCTTTCCAGGAATAGCTACAAGGACAGGGACGGTCACGGATAATCTAGGGGGTTAATTTTTTTAATTGCCTATTGCGAACGTTACATTTTCTACAAGGTTCTCTCTTTAATGTTGTTTTGTTATTTGTAGGGAGATACATCGCTTTAAAGTAAGATTTGCAACGCCAAGATCACAAAGTTATCTGTCACTTAGATTTTTCTTAGCAACTTTTTTCTATGAGACTTACACTGGATTGTGTAGTTCACAAAAGTGGGATTTGCCGCCTGCTACATCTACAATAACACTTTGTCACTATGGCCATAAAATTGTCAGTTACTGGAAAAATTAAATAGATGTGATGTGAGTCTCAATTTCCACTTTTGAGAGGACCCGCTGGGAGGTGGAAATTTTTTGTGTGGGTTGTTTCCAGAAAAAACGTGAAAATAAAATCCCCCTCCGTCACCCGTTACACTTCACGCTATTATGCAGGATTCTGGTTGACAATAATCGATTCACGTCAAATCTTCATGAAATTTCAGGAAATGACGAATCCGACATTTTATGAATTGTGGAATGGCTGATACATTTAGGGATATGTGTAGTTATAATGTAATGTTTTAAAAACCGAGATTCCTCAAGCACATGAATTAACATAAACTGTGACGAACTATTTCCCCAAATGTGCGCCTAAATTGATCCATATCATGCGTTCAGTTTCGTTCCATTCATGACGGAGTGAATAATTTTTATTTACAATTGGATGAATTCATTAGCAGACAGTGCACCATGGCGTGTACCTGCATTACTGGCACTCTCCACATGGTGATTTCGCTCTAATTCTCATGAGAATAAAACGATTTTGAATCATCATCATTCCAGATGTCCTGACTGTGGGATTTTCTCCTTTGTTCTAAGACAGGTCTGCCTATGGCACAAGTTACGTCCTGTTAGCTAATACACCAGCCCGTAATACATAACAGCACAAGATGACCCAACAGCCTGGATTCCTAAATAGCGGCCCTCGAGACAATCCAATCCAGCCCGTGAAGGTCGTTGGGGTCAAGACAAAAAATGAGGTCGGAAAAAACAAATGATCCAACAATAATCACGTATTTGTTTGAGATATATTTTGGTGCGTAAGACTCAGTTTTGTTTCTTAAAATAAAGTAAAGCCTACTTGAAATGTGCAGAAAAAAATTATTTTTCGGCGCGCTTAGGACATATCATTTATTCGTTTCATTTCACTATTAGGGCCTACTTCGTTAAGGAAAGTTTCGGTGCAGTTACAGTTCCAAAGCTATATGCAATCAGAAACGTGATTAGGGCTCCCCCACCTCTTGTTTTGCCTCTTGTTTGCCTATTGTAATGGGAAGTGTTACTATTTTAAATTATTATATTTCGAATTGAACGACAAAGCTTAGGTACATCTGACAAAATTTTTGGAAGCCATTTCCAAGAATCCAGAAGATCTTTTTACAACTGCATACTTGGCACGCTAGTCATACCAACCGATGGTGATCCTTCGGCCAGCAAGTGCCATGATAAGGCTACCTATCCCCATCCATATACATTCTTTTGTTGATCATTCGCTGCTGAATCTAGAATGACTACATTATCTGCTCTGCTTGGCCTAGGTTTTTTGTTATTAACAAAAGTAACGGTTGAATTGTGATTCTTGTGATCATCTGTTCAGCTCGCCTAAACGGGAATTTTGGGATAACTATAGGTTTCAGTCATACAATGTATCGTTAATACATGAGAGCTTCTAGGGCCCCGCCCCCCCATTGTTCCACATAAGTGTCGTCCTGGACCCCACTAAGGTCCCTTCGAAGGGCCCTTAGACACCACACTGATATTCTGGAGGCTTCGCATTCACGTGGTGTCGTCCATATATTTAAAAATGAGACCCCCCCCCTTAAACAGACTTACGGGCCTGTTTATGGCCCGCGATAATTTCATGATGAAATATGTGGCCCGCATATAAACATAATTAAGAACCCCTGCCCTACAATGTTACCCTTAACAGCACAGCGGTATGGCCATTACGTGAAAATTTCTGGAAAGATTCAAAACTGATTTTTATTCGCTAGTTTTGTTGATTGAATAAAACTTCCAAACTACAGATCAGCACGAACAACTGGGTCTCATTGTCTGTTCAACTTTCAATTGATGTACAGATGACCCTTTTTTATTTTGATTCGATTCAATTCAATTCAATTCAACAGTCTACAGCTAGGTTAACTTAAATTACCGGTAGTATGACTACCTACCACGCTGTCATACGAGCGCATGCGTGCTCACTCAACATGTGGAATATCGGTTGTCAACACTATAACGTCTATCTCGTGAATCATGACTGCATTTTGGTTACAGAATACCAAGAAATGGGGCATCAAAGTCAGAAGCATGTTGAAGGGCGCACTCTATTTTTATTTTTTTAATAACCCCAGGTATATAACTCTGATTGGCATGAGTTTTGGCAGACTTTGTTTAGAATGTAACTAGCTATATGCTTATATGGGGAAAAATGTAGATTGCTAAACAACGCCCTCTGTTAATTTTTTTTTTCATTTCTGTATTTAAGTATTGTTGCATCGCCATTCTTCAGTCTAACTTTTGACATCGATGAGTATCGGAGGGGTACAAGATCACCTGGTAGGTCCTAGGGTAGGGGGAAATAGGACTGGAACCAGGCGTGAAGTATAGCCGGGTACACTTCTTAGGCCGAAACTTAACTACATACAAGACAACGTGACTCAAATAAGAGAGAACAGGAACTGCAAAGTACCACTTGTTTTTTTTCAAGGAGAAACTTCTCTCTCCATCATCTCTTTCTCATTACATGATGAGAAATCGAATAAAAAGTTACAAGATAAAAGCCTTTCCTAACCCCTCTTGATGCCCGGAAACAATTAACCCAATTTCCACCTCTTCGTTGACTAGAGTAAAGTAGCCTCAGAATTAATAACAAAGTCTCAGATAATTACAGAATTATTTTGAAACCTTGCCTCTGTAAAACTGGTACCAGAAGTCCCCAAATGGAAAAAAGCAATTTGCTTTTGCGTTCCAATTTAACCTAACTTACACAAAGCCTATTTGCCTCCCTTACGACGACGACAGCTTGGCATTGGATTAAACCCCTATGCCAAAATCAATGACACCAAAATGGTCTAAAGACTTCAAGAATTAAACTTCTTCCGGCTAACATAAAAACATAAGCTTCCAATCTTGTTCTGATTTACTAGAATCAAAAAATTTTCTCACCTAAATGTTCCCATATATTGTCCAGAATCCTCTCCTATCGAACACCAAACTTTCTTCCCAAAATTATTCCCAAGTTAGTTAGTTAGTTAGATGAGGTTTTACGGCCCAGTTTTTAACCAATTGGTTTTTCCCAAGACCACTGGAATTTATGCGTTTAATATACCGGTTGCTGTATTAACTTCCTTTCCTTCTGGAGTCTAGATTTCTATTGACTTTGAAACTTTCCTTCTGGAGTCTAGATCCCGAATGACTTTGAAACTTCTTCCATCTCTCAAAATCTGCAAACCTCTTTTCCCCCACCATAGCCTAGTACACACAGAAAAATATTGCAATCCCATTGGCTAAAGTAGTAGATAACTTTTTTGATTAACTGAAACATGCCGAGACTGGGATTCAACCAGCGAACTATGTCACAAGCCCGAATCTTAGCTGCACCGGCTGGCCTGCATCAATGTTTTGAATGAAATTCGTAGTAATCACAACAAGCCCTGCCTCCCATCCTGCCCAATTACCAAACTCTGTCTAAATTTATCAACTCCCTCCCAGCTTTAAGCTATCTCAACAACAGAACCAACTAGGTTGTGATTCATCCTACTTTTGTGAAACTTTCAGACACACAGGATCCCTTGCTCCTAGATTTCCAAACTGTTTTGAATTTCTCATTCTGTGAATCAGAAAAATTCTCGTAGTACTTAAAGGAGAAAGACCTGGAATTTTTGTTACACTATACAGGCTTTTGAGTCTTTTTGTGTTTCAAAGGACTTTTACAGGACTCAGCATGTTATACACATACACTCAAATGTACATTACCCACGAAACAAACAACAAAGGTCAGTTTGGAGAGTACCCTCTATCAAATACAACTTCCTATTTTGTAATATACTTGTCAGTTGTCTGTAAGGGACTGTGACTTTGTTGACTGTCTCTGCGTTGACTGCCTGTAGTGACTGTGTCTGCTGTGACTGTCTCTGTGATGACTGTCTGCGGACACTGTGTCTGTGGTGTCTCTGCGTGTCTGTGCCTGTTTTTTTTTTCAGGTTCCCTGATTTGTAGTGGCTCACGTTAATTCCATGCACATTTTCCACCTCTTCTATGAACATACCTGTCAGTTTGGAAAGCCAGAAGATCTCTTTGCCATCAATAGTTCTCTCGCTGATGGTGTCACACAAATTCTTGTAAGCCATAGAATAATTGGTATCTACGTCATCAGTATCTGATTCTGGTGTTTTGTACAAGTTTGTGTGGGTGAAGGAATAACAGGAATTGTGGTACTGCAATTCAATAGCAACAAAGCCTCAATCCTGAATTTGAAGCATCAATGCAATATTGGTGCTACCTCTTGCTGCTTGGCATAGTTTATCTTGGTTAAAAGTGGGGCATTTGACAAGGAATTCTCTTTTTCTTTTCCGGGTTGATGTACATCTTATAGATTTATCTTTCTGGCATAAAATATATATCACACGAAGCACGCGTTTAGATCTAGTTTCATCTTTAACCTCATGCCCTGAGTGGAGTGAGCGTCTAGTCTTCTCTGCAGGTGGCTTGTCATCGGGGTCATCCTGCACATGTGGGTTAGAATACCCTGTTGAAAGAAAAAAGGAACGATAATAGAAATTTAGCCATCAAACAGACAGTCCTGGCATTTGCTAGCCACTAGCTACTAACTGTCACCCGCGTCACTGAAGCTCCTTCACATAATCACACAGAGCGAAATTCGAATGAATTAGGTCTTTTAACATGCCAGACAAATTCTACACTAGCCTGTAGGAATTTATTTAAATTTAAAAAAACAGAAACACTTTTTCAATCACATCACCATGCAGTAACGGAGATGCCAGTCTAATGCCATAATGACTATTTTTGAAAAAAAAAAACGTCTCACATATTGATACAGTTTGTTTGTTAGTGAGAAAAATTTCACTGGTCACAGAATTTGTCAAAAATGTGTGTCGAAAAAAATAAAGTATTTCTTCAAAACCTCGATCAGATTTTGACGATGAAAACTTTCAACTTATTTTCAGTAAATTGTAAAATTATTATTTGCAACATCACAATTTCTGGAAACATTCAACACAGTCATAAATTTCAGTTTTCCTGTATACGGCTTAGCCTATCTGATCACATTTTGAACAAAACTTGGATTTATTGTAGCGTAGCCTAGTTATGGAATATCTGAATTTGTACCTGACAATTGATGGAAGATAAAATGAAAATACAACATTGCACTTGCAGTCATATATCAGTCGTGGGGGCTGGGGGGGGGGCATTTATTGAAAAATGACGCTTTTTTGGTTGCAATGGGTAGTCAGTGCTGTGAATAGCCACTTCATGCTGTGATATTCCCGAAACACTTCACTTTCCAAATAGGCCTATCGATCGGTGGAGTTTTAGCTAAATGGCCACCGGCGTAGCTAGTAATTCGATGGCGGGGGCCATTGAGCACGATTTACTATGGGCGCAGAGAGTACCGAAAAAAAATTTTGGCTCTCAAAGGGGCCCCAGATTGCAGGAGATTGCATCTCCGGGCTGTTTGACCTGCGCACTGAAAATATCTCTTAATTGGTATCTCTTGTTCTGGAATTTTGTATGATGAGACATTTTACCAGGAAAAAAATCGCAACTCCTTGGTGGATAGGGATGTTCTTGAATAACACCCTTCGCTGACAAGCCGCTCCTAGGAGTAAAGAAGATAAGCACAGGCAGCTTTTGCGGATAATCGTCTCTGCAACTATGTGGTCTGGAACAAGGGCAACATTTTGCATTGGCGATTGGGGAGACCAAAATGAAATGCTTATCTTAGCGGAGCGCTACCATAGGTTTTGACATTTTTACCCCAACAGACCGCCAACATTAAAGAAAATGATACATTCACAAACTTTTTGAGCAGTGGCGTACGCAGAATTTTTCTCAATAAGGCCGAATAGTATGTTGTGTGACCGCTGGCCTGGTGGAAGGGGTAAGGTGAGGGGGTGTTTACCTCTTCTTTGAAAATGTATGAAAAATAAGGTGTCCTAAGATGCAATCTGTTGCCACTTTTCCTACCTTTTGAAGTAAAATTTGTGTTAAAAAATTACGTATTTTTAGGTTCTAAAAAAAGATTGGCATCCGTGAGGGGGGCATGGCACAATGGCCCCCTAAATACGCCGGTGTTAATGACCCTCTGCAATTTCAAAGCCGCCAGCTGAAAATGAGATAGACTGGCTACTACAAAAGTTGACTGAGTAATTGCATTCATTGTTTTTGTTAATGAAGTGTTGTATCAAAGTCATAATTCCGATGCTGGAACGAAGCCCCAGGCAACTGGTCCAATTAATAATTTATTGCTCTCAGTTGGGGTTCCGTTGTAGAGTTTATGATGTGCCACCATCGGGCCCAATCAGTAGCACATAGACTCCTTATCCATCTACAAAATTGCAGTAAAGCAAGTTGATTCCTTATTCCAGGTGCATTATCTTCAGAAATGTGTTCTTCTTAGTGAAAATCAGTTTAGATGAGAAAAACATTATTTGATGCAACAATGTCTGCAAAGGTCTAATATTGTTCGAGTATTTTCCAAAGTCTTTGTTCGCCACAAAGAACATTGATTCTGATCCATTTTTTTCTGAATTTCATTGCTAAAGAAGTCAGGAACTCGGAATCACTTCAGTTTTTGTTAAAAAATTTACAGATTTGAAGATATATTTGCTCGTTTTAAAGTTACTCTAGGCCAGACTCTATAGATTTTTGACAAGGTGATATTCGAATATGAGGGAAATGTTGTATTTTAACAACTTTGGAAAATTTAGTGAGGAGTTCTGTTGCTGTATTTGTTCCTGGTCAAATTCTGAATAGTTCTGACAATTTTCAGATCCATATTCCAATTATTGACGAGATGATGAACGAACTTCGAGCCCTGAACGGAATTCCAGTCCCTCACTATTACTAATATTGCCATGTTGGCACTAGCCTAGTTTAGGGTACCTATGCCTTGTTCTCATTTACACTTTGTTCCCTGAACTATGCCTAGGCTAGCGCTGTACAAACTTTTTCCCCCAAAAGATCCCTTGGGATATTGCGTCTGTGTGCGTTTCTGCAGCAATTGTTGCTACCTACGCGGATTCGCGTGTATGAACATAACCATAGCAATGGACTATGTCACAATTGAAAAACAATGAGTGTTATTTCGCTTACAATAGTGTGAACGTCCTAGCCTAGTAACAAGATTTAGGCCTAAGCTTTTTTATAGAACGTCTAAAAAACAGCATTGCTTGTGCAAATCAAAATTTTTGGACACTAGGCTTATGTGCACGTTTTCGTAGCAGAAAGGATCTTAAACATAAAAATGACCCGTAAAGGTCAATTTCCTTGGAGTATTTGTGAATTTTAGAAAGACGGAGACCAGCAATTAAAAAGTTTTGACGTTGTGGTAGCCCAAATTTGTGAACACTGAACAGCTGTAGTGCCCACCTATAGTCCTAGTATAGCAAGGATTCTACCAGAAGCTCAAAGAAGGGGAGGGGGAGGGGGATTTATTACAGTCCTAAGCCCCAAATCAAAATTGATGTTGTCCTTGGCCAAAGTTACAAGTGGGTTCAGGGGGCAAAAGGTTGTTACAAGGCTCCTTTAAGGTGCAATTTGAAGGGTTTTTAAGCCCGTACTATATTTATGAAAGTTCAAACATTGCTACAAAAGTGCCCTCTTCTTAAGAAACCAGGTTATCAACCTTTTGTTTTTAGTTTTATGGAAATGAAAAGGTGGAATTTAACCCTCCTTTCTCCCCTCCCCTCCCCTTGACTGAAGCCCTGTATAGAACGCTTCAGAGCGACCCAAATACTAGGTCAGCAGACTGCGAACTAGCAGTGGCACTAGCCTACGCCTACGCCCAGACAGTTCAACTCACCACTGATTCATAACCTGATCGCCCAATAGAGTGCCAGCCAACAGCAGGTTCGTACATATTAAAATCTTACGATATTAACCAATAAAATACGACCTTAAGATGGGTGTACATCATCTGGTCAAACGTTAGCGTTAAGCCTGACGTTATCCGACGTTAGGCTATCCTGCTGTCGATCGAAGAAGTCTCTTGCTATTACAGCCTGTTCACCTTAAAAATCTTTCCATATATCCACATATTCTAAGAAACTCTACCACGTCTATAAAATGGTTTCCCTGCAGTTACTTTGGAGGGGAAAATACACATTAAACAGTGGAGGTCTGATTCGCCGTCAGTACTTTCGTCGGTTGCGAAGGTCAACAACTTTCCTTCGATTGGGAAAGAATCATCGAATTTGCTTGAGTGTGGAAACGTTGAATTGCCTCGCCAGTAAAACGAACGCGGGTAACCATTTAATTATCGATGATACCGTCATAATTAGCTATCAATCAAATTAACAAGAGTTAATCTTGTGAAAAGATACCAAAATTCTTTTCATTTTTGTAAACATTTTAAGATATTTTTCACCCCACCCTCGGTGTTAGGTTATTGAATGAAACGATAACGACACACAGCTTGCAGTCTAAGTTAGTTTGTTAGATAAGGTTTTTCTGCTCAGTTTCTAACCAATCCAATTGGTTTAAGTCGGGACCGCCACGGTTTTTTTTCCTCAGTTGTGGCTCACTCCCTTGTTTTCATGCCAAGATGATCCCACGGAACTGACGGTCATAAGAGTTGGCAATGAATAGGGAAAGTCTGGCAACGAATTGGAAGATATGCCTTTCACTGCCACTTAATTTTTATGGTCTTTTCAAGTTTGACTGGTACTGGGTATATTATGACACAGGGGTTTCTTTAAAAGACTACATACATCAATAATATTATTAAAAAAAAATCGGTTTTATGGAACATTTACACACGATATAATTTTTGTCAAATTTAACCTCCCAGAACGTTATAAATGGTAGAAGAAAAGAAGGCAATAAATCTCAGTAACTGAACACCTGTTCGACAGCTATTAAATTTACTAGCTGCCGTCAAAAGAGTTGGCACCACAGAATTCTGTGGTTAGCAATGACTTGGTAAATAAGATGGAATATTTGTAAAAAGATCTGCTAAGGTCAATAAAACTCACGTGGAGAAGTAGGTGCAGGTAAGGAACACCTAATTTATGAGGTTTGCTCTATGACTAGATAAATTTAAGGCTGACGGTTATTTTATTGGTTTGTACGACTGTGTCTTCTGTGGGAACAACTTCTCATGTTCCCTACTCCACTGATTGTGCTGTGATTGTGCTGAGCACCAAGCACAATGGCTGTAAGTTCTATTTTTAAAGTCTTTTGTATGACCTGTCCAGGATTCGAACCCTCGACCTTCCGGCTGCAAGTCGAATGCTCTAACCACTTGAGAAAGGAGGAAGCGAGAGAGAAAGAAGAAGGGAAGATAAGGTGTGGGGTTGTCCTTTATTTGATCCATATAACTAATCCAGAGCTGCTAGAAGAACCTGTTCCATAGTTTGCAGCCTTTAGATAAACTTTTATAATGCACAAATAAAGCATGGAAAATATTCGTAATCGTTCAAGAATGCTTCTGTGGACTGCACGCACGTACTTTTGATTAACCTTTGCAAGAATAGAGGGCAGTAAAGTTTTCGGGGGGGGGGCTTCAGGAGTCTTGTTGAAAATATATCCTTCTCTAAGACAATAAAGGCTTTTCTCCTATTTCACCCAACCAAAGTAACCATTCACTAAATTACCAACATTTTCCAGCCGTATATGGTCAATTCAAAAAATATACCAAAGACAGCACCATTTTGCATCTAGGCAACCTTGAATTACCAAGCCTTTCTCAGAGAGGGGGGATATAACCTCCCCTGAGAACCCTCCCCAAGGACAGCTTCAGTTTGAGTTTCACGAAACCTTATTTCAGACTCAATCTATTTGACATATAAGGAAGATGAATTTACAGAGCATAAAAAATAAGAGGAGATCGAGGCGTGATTACAGGAAGCCTGGAAAAGCGTATAGGAGTAATCACCCCTTATCATCAGGGAAAATATAAGAAAAAGGGAACAAGGTTGACAAAACAGAAAACTATGGATACGCGAAAGTAACAGTAATCTACGTATCAATGCTGTACATAAATGAGATATTCTTTAAGCTTAGTTTTAAAAGTATTCGACTGCATGCAATTTCTTTTATTATCAGCGAGAGAGTTCCAAACCTTTATGCATATGTGCCTAATACTGAGTTGGGAAGACTTGAATCTAAGAAACTGGACAAAAATATTACTCGGGGAGCGTGTATGATATGAATAAATTTCACTACAGAAGTGAAAATACCAGTTAAAGATAATAGGGCAAATGTCATGAAGTCAGCTGAACATAAACATGCCAGTGCACTAACGATTAAGTTTGTAAATAGAAAGTTTTAACCTTGGCAAATAAAAGCGCAGTACGATGCAGGTGGTTATAATTGAAAATAATGCGTATGCGTCTTTTATTTAAGAAGAGCACCACCCAAGGAGACATTACAATAAGATAAGTAAGGAAGGATCAGTTTGTTATACAACATGAGGAGAATATGTCTAGGTAGAAGTAGACGTAGACGGCTAAGCATATCGACGCCCTTAGACACTTTATTGCTGGTGTAAAGAATATGTTCTTTCCAAGAGAAATGTTGGTCAATAATAACTCCAAGGAACTTAGAAAGCCTAACTTTAAAGCCACAAAGCTCAATATAATCGAGGTAAGCAGAAAATGGCTTTGGAGGGAGGGGGATCTTAAAATTAAAGAAGCTGTCTTCTTGACATTTATTGATAACCTGTTAACACAAAACCAATTGCGTACGTTCACAAACTCATTCTGAACAGTTTCAACTAATATATCTAGTTCAGGACTTGAAAAGAAAAGATCTGTGTCATCAGCATATGAAATAGTGTGGAGTCTGTTCCTGGTTTTATGGAGATTATTACCATAAATGATGAAGAGAAGGGGACCTAGAATCGAACCTTGGGGGACAACATAGAGAATAGCTTTTGGATTGGAATTAGCATTGTTGATTGAAACTAATTGATACCTCTTAGAAAGGTACCTAATAAACCAACTGCGGGCCCCTACCTCTTATTCTATAATACTTCAGTTTACTAAGTAAATTGTATGATCAAGAGTGTCAAATGCCTTTAAGAGATCAAGAAAAGTACCAGAGGCATAATGACTTTCCTTAAGGCATTATTTACAATATCAGAGAAATGAATAAGGGCAAGAGGGACCAGGAAGAAAACCAAACTGATATACATAAATACAACTGTGGTCAATGAAAAAC
Source organism: Holothuria glaberrima (assembly GCA_009936505.3). Classification (NCBI taxonomy): domain Eukaryota; kingdom Metazoa; phylum Echinodermata; class Holothuroidea; order Aspidochirotida; family Holothuriidae; genus Holothuria; species Holothuria glaberrima. Next base: position 49,513 of record WURT03009895.1, read on the forward strand.
TTATGTAATCTAGTGGACATGAGGTTTTCAAGCGTCTTAGAGAAACAAGGTAAGACAGAGATCTGTCTATAAATGCTGACATCTTTCCTATCACTGCTTTTGAAAACTGAGATTACACGAGCAGCTTTGAGAGCCACAGGAACAGAGCCTTGCTCAAGGGAAAGATTAAACACACAAAAGTAACAGGATCACAGGTATAGGGAACAGCGTGTTTTATCACTTTACGAGAAATGCCATCAGACCCAGCTGCAGAAATTTTGAGGCACAAGGTCAGTAACAAGGTTTCATCATTTGTTGTGGGGTAATAAATATTGAGTCAGCAGCCGGTGATTCAAGGTAGGAATCAAAAGTATGAAAGCAAACAGTGGGTATATGTTGCTGCTTAGTAGGGCCAACACTAGTAAAATAATCATTGAAAATATTACTGAATTCATTAGGATCAGAAATTTCATTAGCATGGTGAGTTATTGTTCTTTGGACTTATCACTAAAATGACCATTCAGAAGGAAATTTATATTACGCCAAGTACTTTTTACATCATTTCCGCAACTCGCAAATATAGACTAATAGAATTCATTTTAGCCGAGCGAATAACAAAGGTAAGACGATTACGACAACGCTTAAAGTCATTGAAATTTTGAGTAGTACGTTTTCAAAATACCTGGTGATATCCAATCATTGCAATTAACTTTTGACCCTATTCTATTTGGTACAAGAGGCATGAAGTTATTAAGATGATGAACAAACACATCATTAAACTTATAAAAAAACTGTGTTTGCATCATTACACTGGTAAACATCAGTCCAGGTATCAATTTGCAGAGCATTTTGGAAACGTTCTAGAGTTGCAGGAGTGATCTTCCTACTATATGTGACTGGTGTTTTGCGAATACCATTAGGTACATTCATTTCGCACATAGTTAAAATCGGAAAGTGATCAGGAATGACATCCGGGATTACACCAGAGAGACATGATTTTGAAAGGGTGTTAGTGAATATTACATCTAGGAGAGATGCTGAGGTGGAAGTGACCTTAGTTGGCAAAGTATGAAGGGCGGAAAGCATAGAATTGCACCAGATTTAAAAACTGACTGCATTTTTGATCAGTATGATCTAACAAATTGCAAATAAAATCACCCATTAAAACACTCTAAAGTCTGTCTGCCCAATAACAAGAAAACATTTGACAATAAGTCATAAGCATGATCTGTAACTCCCATAGGACAGTAAACAATTTCAATAAGCATAGATATATTGGGTGATATAATTCCAGTGAAGAGTGACTTACAGACAACTTCGACAAACTTGAGGTCATGGCGGAGTGTATACTTAAGTGATGAAGTTACACAACGATCACTCATCCAATGCTTTTCCCCCTCTCAAGATACCCTGGCACCGACCCTGCATTTTGGTAATCACAATTGAGTTCCTAGCAGCGCTCCGCAGAGAATATGCTAGTCTCAATAAATAAAGATAAAATGTGTTTAGAAATGTCTTGAATCCTATGTTTCTTCAAATAAAAATAAAGTTTAAGGGAACATCTAAGGGACCACTCTCAAGTATGGGAAGGGACATTTCCGGACATCTTGGAGGAATGAAAAACAAAACCTTTTCTTGGTACGCTCTGCGCCAACTCATGCTGGGGATCCGCTTAGAAGGTCGGCCAAAGTCATGTCCCCCGGGTACAAAATTCGTGCATACGCGCCTGCATTTGGTTCAAGGTCTGCCCCCGATATTAGTCATGGCATAAACCTACTGGAAAAAGCATTGTCCTGAGTAAGCTAACTGTGACGGGATTACTACACCTAAATGATGTTGCTAACATATTGATATCAAATTGAGGCACACGTTAAAGATTATTAATTTAAGTTATCCCCGTCGGCCGAATAAGAAGCTTACCATTTACTATCTCCTCTAGATTTAGTGTGTCTTAGAGTTTTATTTTTTTCTGATAAACCTTTCAAATAACAAGTACCTCCTTTAATCAGCTGAGGTTAAACTTAAAAAGAACCTCGTAAAATTGTGATAAACTATGATACTAAATTAAGGAAAAAATGGGTTTTTTTAGGCCTATTTTCAAATTATTGTGACATTTTCATTTGATGCTGAAAGGAACAATTGGATTTCCAATGGCCTTCTTTTTGGCATTCGATTATCACGTTGCATTGTTGGTATCTTAAAGGACGTTTCCATCTTTAGAGGACTGGTTGTTGGTGTAGTACATCTTGTAGGAAGAAAGTTGTTTTTTTATTATAACGTACAACTCTACCGAACCAAAATTAAGTCAAAGTATTAAATCCTCTTCAAAAATCTTCCTAACGTATAAAGAGAAACTCAGAAAAGTTAATTGCAGGACTTTAACTTATATCGTGCACCAACCATAAAAATGGAGCATCGCTAAGTCTTCTGTAACGTTTTTAGCAATAGGGTTCCATCATGAAGGTATGAAGTTAAAATGAATAACTTTCTGAGTTTTTATATCTTTGTTTTGTGCGTAATGTTTGCATTTTTTATTTGCAATCAACACATAAAAAATGCATACAATTCGCACAAAACAAAGTATAAGAACTCAGAAAGTTATTCATTTTAACTTCATACCTTCATGATGGAACCCCTATTGCTATAAACGTTACAGAAGACTTAGTGATGCTCCATTTCGATGTCGTTTTTCACAGTAAGCGACAACATATTAATGCTGAGACCTTATTCGACTAGATGCCCTCCCTGGTCTCAGTCTTGAACTTCTAACTAAAACTATTACAGCGGTAACTACAACCATACTCAAACTCTGCTGTTTCAAGGTTAAATTAGAATTGAATTACAAAATTACTATAAAATATTATTGTGTGTAGCAAAACGATGCGTATAAAAAGCCCTTATTAGTTTTGCACTTGTTATCTCCTAACTGGAAACTTTTGAAAATTTGCGCTTGTAGGTAAAATGACTGTTTTATGCATGTAAATTTATTATATGATGGTTCCAAGTTCGTGACGATCATGTTTTCAGAGATATCATGCCTTCTTCATGTCCGTGTTTTTCAATGCATGTGCAACAAAGTTCATTCATTTGTTAAATTCGTACACCCAATCTTTTTTTTCTATTCGACAACATAGATGACAACAATCTTAGGCTACAATAAAGATAAGTTCATCAAAGTAAAAAAAAAATCAACCAGGACCTTTAAACTTAAAAAGTGACAAACTAAAGTGAAACATGGCATTTGATGTTAATCTTAACCGTACTTTACGTCCAGAGTCTACAGCGGTTGTTAAGGAGGAGGACTGCACTTACGATTTCAAAATTTGAATAGAAGTTGGTTTATATGGACTTTATTTTTAAAAAGTAAGTTTCTCAAAGAAAGAAATTCAGTCATTTGTTGCTCAAGGATAAATCATTGGCCCAAACTTTCAAAATTTCAAATGAGTATATCCATATTATTGTGATGAATAATATTGTGAGGAGATAAAGCAGCTGCTGGAGCTTATAGGTAAGAGTGAATGGTAAATTAAAGATTGTATTTCCGTTGTATGCCATGTTGTGCATTTCAAACACACTACCTAGTACTTTGCCCTTCTACGCAGGATTTGTCATACAAAATGTTTAAATCAAGTGCATGTTATTTTGAAAACTGCGACGAATTTGGTTTCCCTTTTTGTAGTATAGTGTCAATATTTTGTAAGATTTGTCCTAAATATATCTCTTTTCAAGACTTCCTATTTGTTTGTGTTCAAATCCTGACTTGTCAGTCGTGTGACTAGTGAACTACACGCAAAAAATTAAAACAGCAATTTGACTGTCATTGTTCCTTCTTAAATGTTGCTCTTTGTAAATAAGATTTATGAAATAAGAGTGTGAAAAGTGAGCTAATGCATCTCCACTTATGGTTAGTCATGCATAGCTCAGTTCAACGTGTTGAGCCATGAAAGAGCCATTGCCCCCTAAATGCATTATTCAAACAGAATATGTCCTTCCATACTCATTATTTGCAGGTTACAGCTATATATTCTTTTGGTTGCTAATTGAATCTTGCAGGAAAAACACTTGCACTTTGGATCATCAGGGCTGTTCTTTTATTTGAAGTATAACGAGATTCAGCGCGAGATTTAGAGCAAATGCAGGAAATTTGCCACTGTATTTAATGTATACTTGGATCCTGTAGTTCTGCGTGACAAGTGCAGGATTTTTCGTTCATCCTGAAGTTGCACTGAGGTAAAACCTGCAGGTTTGATAGGATGAATGCATGGTTATGTGTCCTTCAATTGTCATATGAGTGGCATGCAGGGTTAAGGACAACAATGCCAAGTACATACAGGTCCGGGCAATACAAGTGCAGGAAACTAAAGGACCCATCCTTCAATTTGCGTTTCAAATGCAGGATACCTTCAGGTTTTACGCTTACATTGTAGGACTTTTCAAGCATTCCTTAAGTTTTTCTGCAGAATTTTTAAAGGGCTTTTCTTTTCCTGGGTAAAAGCATACATTTTCCGTTTTTATGCAGTCCATTGGTTAAAGCTGTTATTTTTTATTTTTTTTCTGATAAAGTGGAGAGTATGCTATCGTCGATACTTGCGATCAGTTCAAAAAGGTAGCGTCACAATTGTAATCAAAACTTCGTTATGCTAATGCGATATTTAAAACTGAACAAAGAAATCAAGTTAACCCACGAAGTTGAAAGTAATAATGCACTTTGTTGATCGACGTTGTCATCCCACTACAGATACAAAGTAACATAATCTCTCAGTCGTGTTTTATATTTCATCAAAGGACACTACCCTTGAACAGCGACATATGACTATCAATACCTTTTTAAGTATAAAACAGAAGAAACACAGTGGGCCTGGATGGAAATCTGACTTTCACATTTCAATTATCTGTTAAGCTGATTGGTGAAAAGTTCCTGGTAATAATTAAGGGACTGCTATAGTGTGGGAAGATTGTTATTTTGTCAAGAAGTTACCGCAAATAAAGCAATCAAATCTCCTTGTACAAAGTGCCTAAAGAAGATACACAACGTAAGTTAGCGATATTGATTAACATTATTTCGACAAATTATTGCAATGATTAAATAATATACACATACAAGCAAACACTTTGAGTATAAAAAAATGTCAAGCTTTTTGGGGGTCGAGGGCTTGACCAGTATCCCAGAAATATATTTATCAAATTAAAATATATTTATTTAGGTGCTCGGTACGATAACGTCAAATGCTATTAAAGCAGTTTTTATGTGATTGTGCTGCATAACAGATAACTTTCAAAATCACACTATTCCCAGCAAATCGTGAATAACCGGGGCAATATAGGCCCACTTAATGTACAGTTCTTCGGTGCATACACCTGCGTGACTTATTAAATATTCATATAGTGTTCTGATGGTCGTGGTTTATGATAGTTGTAATGAGAACGGTTTGCTTAAAAAAAACCTACAGATTGTGATTGTTTTTGCAACGTTTCTTCAACTTTTGTCATTCATACTGCCACTTTTGGTTAGTACATAAACAACTTTATCCATTATTAGCACTAACTTTGTGTATTGAAAAAAAAGACAAATAGTAGACCTTATGTACTTCCCTTTCTTGACCAGGTAACATCACTCTAATGGAATAAAGGCAACTCAATCTCTTGGAACACAATGACCATATTATACCAGTCACCTCTCCCTTTGTACCACTCGTCTATGTCTCATTTTTAGAAGTTTAGAGACATAAAAAAATTAATCTACTTTTGTTACAAGTCACAGTTGTCCTTTTTGAAAAACAAAAACAACAACAAAAAAAAACAGCAAAACCCAAGACAAATTTCCTGACCATGCTTCGTGCATCTCTTGAAAGTAGCTTTTTTTCAATCGGGACAGAAACAATTTTTCCAGCTTGACGAACATATGAAATGCCCAACCGTGTCATTAAATGCCTTTAGCTAACGATTTCTATTCCACTGATCTCAGTCTCTTAGCAAAGTCGGACTGGCCGTTGTGGCGATGTGGTAATCACAACATGGGCCGTTTTGTTCATGGCTGCCTTGAGCCAGATGCTGGGGAAAAAGAAAGAGGGAAAGCGAGAGAAAGGAGAAGGTCGAGAAAAAGAGAAAGAGAAAAAATTAAGAAAGGTAAGTGAAAAGAAAAGGAGATCGTTTACGGATGGAGAGAAGTAAGGACACAGTACATTGCAATGCAGTGTGCGCGGTTACTGATTGTAGTCTGAGGGCCCACAGCTTGCTATAATAGTCCCCAGTCTAATCGGTGGCCTTTATGAGAAATTTGACAGGTGTTTGGAAATGTATGCAGAAACCGCGAAAGTGAAAAACAAAGTCCGATTTAAGAGTCAGACCTGGGGTTAGAAATGGTGGATAGACTCATCACTAGCGGCTTTGTGTATCTACATGTTGCCAATCAATTTCTACTTCTCAAAGGACCGCTAGCTCTTGCTCATTGACTCCTGTTCATTGAGACTGCATAGGAACAAATAAGTGAGTAGTAACTTAACAACATCGTATCCTCTTCCTCGTCTGGGGTCATGACAATTTTTAATATATAGGAAAATCCTAGGCAATTAACATTTCAAAACTTTCCCAAAAGAGATCCCCGCGTATTACCGAAAAGACATCACAGATTTCCAGCGCGTCTTTTCGGCAATACGCTGGGAGTGAATCAGCTATCAAGACGCAAATGCAAGAAAGACGACACAGCCCTAGTCGAACCAATTCCCAGATACCCAAGCTTTTCATGTCATCTCGGATACAGCACTGGCCAGCATAACTAGCAGATTTTTTTTCAGCAAAAGGAGGTTTATCTGGAAAAAGAGTACTTTGATCCCAGAATTATCGGGATCCAAATTCATCAATCACTGTACGGATGCCGCTTTCTTTAAAAAAAAAATAACTCAGCTTTTCAATATCAACCGACACAATATTTAATCGACGGACGAAGATAAACAGATTCTAAAGCACAAGCTTGTAGACTTTTTCTCACGGTAGGAAACACCAAAACTAACGCTCCCAGATAAATATTGTGGTAGTGATGTGGCTCTTGCCGAGAACAAGTTCGAAGAGCCTGAAACATAACTGTTGCAAATCATGCAAAAATTGCGTTAAGTGTATCCACAACACGTTGCGCAAGTACAACTTGTATACGAAAGCATATGTCAAACTGCAAGCAGCCTAGAAATTGCTCTTGACGCTTTCCGTAACACAATTGGCACGTGAAACAAAATTCTTCAATCTAAAGTTTGTTCAAACAAACAACGTAACACACGTATACAAGAACACAAAGAATCAATTACGATGATGTCCTTTGAAAAGGGTATGCTAGTTCGGGTTGACCATACAGTGATCAAAGACCAAATAGCGAAGAAGACAAGTACACTAAGACGAATCCTTTTTGTGTGACTATGCAGTCATTAGGTACACTATTAATTTCATTGCAATATCCTGTAGTTGTCAGTTTCTATGAAAACAAGTTAGCTGACCCCTAAAATGGCCAATTCTAGCTACAATAATCACTGCATGACCTTTTTCCTCAATTTGCATTTTTTTTTCTATTTTGATGCGATTGAGTGTATGTTGTACAGGTATAGGTACAATCATATTTCTAAATGGAACCTACATTAACTACTACACAGAAGCACATGCAAAAATGGATATGTGCATGCATTTTGTAATAATTTATAATACAAACCCTTTGCTAAATCCTCGTTGGATAAAAAGAAGGGTTTTGCAAAAGTGATCAATCGAATTGGGGAGTGAAAAATATAAATCATGTATGTTGAGAAGTGGTAGCTGGACAGGAAGTCAAAACGTGCCATTCAGAAGAAATGTTTTAACTCCTCGCAAATTGTTTGTGGTTTGCTCCCAAAAATCTCGGAATAATTTCACCGCAGTAGCTTTATACCAATGGGGTTTCCGACTACATAACACAACATAGAAAACGATAAGTTGTGTAGCTGCAGCGCCTGGAAATTCGAGTTTTTTAAACGCACTTCAAGCTTGAAAAATGGAGCATTTTATCGGGAAGCAAAAATGATGAATGTGATTTGAAAAAGCAATACTTCGTCGTAAGTGTTGTGATTGATTTTTTTTTTTTTTTGAGATTGGAATTTTTTGTGTATCTATTTGAGAAGCAGGCGATGAGAGCACATTATTTAGAGCAGATAATGGAACTTTGTGACTGCTGCTGTGGTATCGCATTAATCAGAACAAGCTTTAAAGTTAGGGATGGGATAAACGTCAGTGGTCAAGCAAGTATGATACATGCTTATCTGAAATAAGTCAGACATTGAGAATGCCGATGAAGGCTCCGATTACCTCCAAACTTTACATCCAGCTGGTTTTTTTAAATCTTGAAGCGTATTACCTAAAAAGCAAATATAAACCTCTTAATGAGGAACTAGAAAAATTTTCTTGGGTATTGGCTCTTTGTTTAATCTTCGATTTTTCATATGACTTTTAGGGTTTATTTCTTTTATACCTCATAGTTTCCTTAAGTGATGTAAATGTTACAACTTCTACGATCTCAATTACTCATATCTTCTCCTCAGAAAGATATCTGAAAGATCAGGAATTCTGCAAGATAAGTGGCCTTAAGGGTTTCTTGTCGCATCCTCTATTCAACTTGTATCAATTGTTTAGTATTTAAACATGAAATTTTGTCACATGGTCTGCTTTGGAAGATTGCATTAAATTGGAAGTAAAAGTGGAAGGACTATGCCATGACTGCGTTCTGTTTACTCAAACTGGGAATAAAAAAATGAAAGTCACTTTTTGAAAGCCATCTAGCTAGCATTTATTTCCTTTTGTAAGCCACGTGAACAAAATAAAACGAGGAAGGAATTACTACACTAGTCGAGTAGAGGGGTTTGTCGTACTGAGAGCTACTAGGTAAATAGTTACTGAAAAGAAAATTACTGAAAAAAAGCATAAAAGTAACTTAAAACCAGCCGAACGCTGGCAATTACTTATTATATTTTACAACTAAATTTGTATAAACAGCTGAGAAATGATTTAGCTTTTTTGCTATTTATGCAATTCAGATTGACACAGTTTTCAGAGTCTGCATTTGTCTGTGTTTGAAGATCTTATTTCGACTTTTCTCACACAATATAGATTCTTGATTTATATATATATATATATATATATTTCTCTAATTCCCACCTTAGGGCGAAAGAAGTTGTTGAAAAGTCGACCATAGG
>WURT03009896.1:1438-35722 GCA_009936505.3 Holothuria glaberrima
ATGTCTAAACTTCTGTTAGGGTAGCGCAATTATTTTGACTGCGTACATTAATAAACATACTTAGGAGTACCCTACATGATTTTGAAATCATGTGTTATTTCAAAGGTCTGTGAGAAAATGTGTTAATGTTTCTAGTATTAGTACCAATTACATCTGAAGATGGCGTTCTTGGAGATTGGTTCGTTTATCTGCGGGACACATTTTCTTCACATTTGAACTTTAAAAGCAGTATCATTTTATGAAAAAAAACAAACAAAAGCGCAATTACAGGAAGAATTCTCACCATTTGAAATAAATGTGTAGGGTATTTTAATTTATGTATACTTTACTAATCATGAGACGATACTTTTGTAACTGAATTCTTAAATTCATTTAAAGAAACTCATTACTTTAACTTTTAAATGGAACATATTTATGATGTGACATTACTATACTTTTATGAAGAAAGGGGTCTATTCAAGTTGAAGGTGATGTTTTGAAGGAAGTTAAGGGTCGCTCTACCTATCAACTTTAGTTTACAACCCTGAATTTTTTGTTTTTGTGTATGTTGTAGATAACCTGTCATAAATACTGTTGTTTTCAAGGAGAAGAATGATGAAATTGAAGCAGATACTGTTATGGCTTTTAAAGTCACATTTTATTAAGCTGACATACATGTGGTTGTTATATCATGTGTCTATTAACATGATATCATATGTTACTATTTTATCTCTTACCCTTAGACGTTTCCTCATCATCACCGAAGCTTATGAGAAAAAGAAAATTGATATGGAAAATTTTCTAATTATTATTTTATTTTGTTTTTGTTCTCTTTAACAGCCCCAAAAGTCTTGAACAAGGACTCCTCCTTTTCTGAATTTGCGGGAAATACTTTCTCTCTTCGCCTTGACCTCACAGGTCATCCTGTGACAGTACAAGTTATCGACTTGACATGTGATAAATCCAAAGGAAGTATAAACACTGAGACTATTCAAACGGAAAAAGTTAGTATCGACAAAAGAGTGACTTTGAAAATTGCTTTGAAAAGGAAACATGTAGGGGAACATACATGTAGACTTATTGTGAGTAACGACATTGGAACTGTGATCTATGAATTTGATTTGCTGGTCTTGGAAAAGGAACATCAATGTATATTTCTTTAAAAACTACAAGTAATCAAACTATTCAATGAGGAGATGTTCTTGCTTTGCTCAAAAGCATTATCCGCGACTGTACTTTGCAAAACGATGCCATCACCTAAGATAAATACTGAAAACCCTGTACATGATCTGCCTTGCTTCTCTGTTTTTTTTCGTATTCTTTTGACTTTGTTCTTTGAAAACATATATTAATTACTAAGAAAAAATAGATTAAAATTTTGTCCAAATAACAGCAACACGTGCAAAGGCGGCGAATTGTTTTCAATATGGGGGACATTACCCCATTTTCAAATAATTTACTGTGAAAAAAAAACAAAGTCAATGGTCTATTTCTTACTGGGGGACATGCACCCCTGCCCCCCCCCCCGATGGCCACCCATAAACAGGTGTAAATATTCAACGAGTCAAAACGTTTGCCATTTTCTGTCCCAAGATTGCAAAAATCAGTCTTCATGGCTTTTTGATTATCCAAACAACAAAAACAACAAATTGTAGGAAATTAATGTCCCAAGCAGACTTACCTGGGGGTATATCCACCAGTAATAATTCTTTTCATATTGAGATGAGAAAAGTACTTTCTTGAGTACTATTGCTCTTTTATCTTTATTATCATTATTTTAAAAGATTGTGAGGCAATTAAGTAGACACTATAAATGAAACTGAGAATGCCGAAAGATCAAATTCAAATAGAGGGCGGTATTTAATTCGACGTTTGCATTCTCCTTAGATCGTCACTTTTGAGACAGTAAAGAGAACAAGCTGTTATCTTTAAAAAGTTTTACTTTTATTACATGAGTTACTTCCATAGAAACAAAAGACTGCATGGGTGTAGATTTGTGAAATGCTCCGCCCACATGTTATCCACCTGCCCACCTAACCACATTCTCTTCAAATGTACAGATTTCAAAATTAAGGTACTAACGTTTGTAGTAATTATCATTAGTAAACCTAAAGTGATTGAAGGATTTTCGATGTTTATTCTAAAAACGAGTAAAGGAAATTTACGTAAAAATAACTGTTAAAAGTGATGGCAAAATTTTATCACAGATATCTAAAAAGTTCCATTGAAACGAACATGGCATATTTGCTCAGTAGACCATTAAGCAACACGACATTTATTGTGTATTTGAATACGTATATTTTAAAAAAGTTATCGTTCATTATATGAATTCATTACTTTCTACCATTACCTAAAGATTGCTGAATACAAGAGGAAAAACGCAGAGAAGGACTCCTGTGATATAGGGAAAAAGAGAAATAAACTCTGACCATACTCTCTAAACAAGCTTATACATATCCATAACTTTAAATAGGCGGAGAGTGATATTCGCCGTCTCCTCGCCACACCTTCCCATTTACTATATAGTATGGTACTTAAGTGTTTTTTTTTTTTTTTTTTTTTTTTTTTGACGGTTATTGTGAAGCATATATATTTGAGGTGTCACTCCTGGACATAACTGTAATAAGCTGAAAAACCTATGTAATACATAATACAAAGAATTTTCCTCTTTTGAACAGGGTCGCAAACTTTATGGTTTTTTACTTGACCTCTTTTATTCTTGAAGTGTTGTATACCATCTTTGTGTTTGCAAGTTGTTGGAGTGTTTTATGATAATTTTATGATAAAAAAGTATTTGAATTTGCTTATTCGTAATAGCATATGGTTTTAAGTGTTAAAATGTATTACTTTGGGTTTTGTTACCTTTCGTGATTACAAGAGAATACTTGTTGTAGAGTTTTCAACAGGTATTCGGCTCACTTACTGCCAAAACTAAGGTCGTGAATGATACATTGAGCAGTAGAGAACATATTTTTTAATATGGAGGACGAGTAGAAAACGTGTTATAGTAGCTTCTATTCTTCTAATATTTATCTTTCGATAAACAACTTAGGGTAGTATTTTGATAGTTCAGTTTGTTTCTGTACTATTGGCAAATAGCACGTTATGGAGACGTTAGCAACCTGCAAGTAGCCTGTTTGAAGTCAATCTGATAAACAAAATGTTTTTGTGAGCCCCGGCTAGACGCGGTTGTGATTCTAAAGCCACTTTGAATAAAGATATGCTCACAAACTTATAGTTTAACTTAAAAGGAAATCATTTTGAGTGAGGCATTTAACGTATTCATTTACAGTGCTTCAATTACTGGGAGTTCTACACTTAAGACCACAGCGCACTGAATCTATTTGTCCTACACTCCAACAAAACCTGGTACCTATACATTTTACAATGGTCATGACAGTTCGATCGTAACTGTTTGACATAGTTGTTACAACGAACAACTTGGTACGGAACTCCGACGTACTGAATTTGCTTGTATTTAAGGAAAATGACGTGAATACCTGTTCACAAGTTTTGATCGATGAATGTATACCATTGTTCAAACCTTTAACGATTGAGACCAACATGACATGGCAACAAGTCTGGACACTTATGTCCTTCGTTAGCCAATCATTTTCAAGTGACGTAAACGTATGGTAATTGTTACTTCGATCAGTGTATTGAAATTAAATGTTTTGTATTTGATCTAAACATAAACCAGTATACCAAGAGATGTGTGTCTAAATTTTCGTTTGAAACAATTATTGTTTCCTTCTTTTATACAATCATTTTAAGCTTCTTTTTATGTAGGTTATGTGGAATTAGTAATTACAATGAGTGGTATTCTAATATTGTAATACCTAAAATAGTTGGTTTTTTTTTCATTCTCATTTATACTTTCTTACTTTCAGATTTAATGTCGAGAGATCGATCTTAAAAAGCAACAGCGATGTGACAAAAATTATCAAAGCTCTTAATGAATGAAACTATAGTCATTTCCATATTTTGGTAAACTTAGAGCACTTTAATTTTTAAGAAAATTTCAACCAGAAGTTATTGAGAATAGTGATTATGACGAAAGCGGGACAATCAGGGCACCCGCCTTAGTTGCTCTCCCATGGGTAAGAATCGGTAAAAGTAAATGTTTCCGAATGCCCCCATTTTGCCCTAATTTGCTTACCTGGATAACATTCCTCTCGCTTTGCTTGCGATATATTCTTATTTGTGACTTTTTTATGAGTGAATTGTGAACGGATGGTGAGTTTGTGAACAATTTTCTATCCCTGACCTGATTGCAACTCTCTAAATGTAAAAGAGTAAAATTCTACCAAAAAGAGTGACTACATTGACCACTCTAGGCTCGGTTTGGAGTGACATTCCACTCTCTTCGAGTGACATTTTCACTCAATAAGAGTGAATTACCGCTACAAGCAGAGTGGAACCTTAAATCGAATTTCAGTCTATAAAAGAGTTATCACTTCAGTCACTCCTCTACATTTAGAGAGAAGAATTACAAAGGCCCATGCAGGGGTCACCCCACCCCTTCCCTAGACATACACATATGCATTTTGTAGGACGCTCGGCAAATATGGCATTTTAAGCGTCAAGACTAATAATTAGAGTGAAGAATACATTAAAACTAGTACAAGACAAAGTTGTAAGCTATTGATATGTTCGTCACCCTTCCAGTGCATTCTTTTTAACGGGGTACTCAGTCTTAAAATGAGTAATATGACAGCGTCGTTTGGGAAACCTTCTATGGAATTATTCCTTAAAAAACAAGAGGAAAAAGAGACTCTTTAAGTCTAATCATATCCACACATCAATTCTTTCCTATTACAATCTCCAAGTAGTTCTCATTTATTTCAAAATAATGGATTTCTTAACATCAAATGGAAGAGCCTTATATAAGTTTTTTTTTTCATTATTTTTTTTTTCTTTTCTTTCGCATGCAATTCCAGTCAGGATATTAGTTAATAGTATGTTACTTTTTTACATCTTAGATGTAACTTTGTTCCTAGACTGCTTTGGAAACTCAAACTACTCGAGTTATAGAACCTCCTGGATCTTCATACTTTTCCTTGTAATGCTTTGACTGGTCACAATTTAGATCGTTTCGCCGACTCTGATTCTGAATAACTATAACATGTTCTTTTTTACTTCACTTCTTCAAAGCATCTATTATGCCTTTGTCATTGTGTAAAAGTGACGTATCTTTGGAGTATAATTTCCTCACAAGCTCAAGCATATGAGAGAAAATAAGTCTCAAGTGCCCTCCGTTATCATTTTGCCCCTGAGCATTAAGTGCCTTAAAATTTCAAAAAATATGAAAAAAATGAATTGATTTTCAAATTTCTGATCATTTTTCGTCATAATATTTTAGTTACAAGTTCCAAATTTGTACAATGTAAAGTGTAAATCCTAATAACGAAATATCATGTTAGTAACTTGTTAATATCGTTGTCACAAATCGTTGTGTGTCTGTAACCTCAAAATGTAAAAGAGTCATCACTTGCGACGTAACTTCACACGGTATCAGTATAATCGACGGGTGTGAATAATATAAACCTACACTTTGTCCCTTCTAAATGAGTTGAAAAAAATCTGCCGGGAAATCCCTTAGCTTGCTGACTATTATTACATTCGTCTTATCACGGGTTTCTTCCTAGTGTCGACAACTATCTGAGGTACGTTGTAGGTACTTGTTGCCTGCTTAAGTGTTGCAGTCATTGGAAAGACTGAAGGTGACATTTTTACATGAAAACTCAAAATGTCTAACTCTAAATTGAAAAGATCACAACAAGAGCTCGATATGTCAAATTATGAGAGGACAAATTGTGCGATAACTATTAAGTTTTCTATAATTTAGTAATGTCCCTGTATAATGAAAATATGGAAAAACATCTGAAATATATTTATCATCACATTTGGCAGTAAAGTTGTCTCTGAATTGAGAAAATAAACACAGGTGACATCTTTAAGACTATGATAATGGTCTTAGAAATTACCAGCACCTACCTGGTTTGGGGCAGGTCTGGGGTGGTGGTTAACTGGTTCGGTTGAACCCTTTTTCAAAACGAAACCCCTTTGAAATCGAATCACAGTGTACGGAACTACTGGGGAAGTCAGTGGTCGTATATAATTTACTTTTCCCTTAGCAATGTGAATACTGTCTGCGAACTAAATATATTCCATATGAGTATCTATTCTTATAAGTCATAAAAAGCATAATTACGTCGTACTCAATCTCAAAATCTCAACTTTAGCACGCACCTAGTGCGCGATGGTATTTATTGCGAATTTCCTCCATGTAGAAAGCAAAGTTAGATTTTTACATTTTGCTCTTTCATCTAAACCTATTAGGACAATAATCTGTGGGAACTTGTGGGAGAGGCTGTCCTCTGAAATTTCCACCCCCTATATGAAAGTTGGTCTCTTTGGGGACATTTAAAAATGCTCAAAATTTCTTTATCCTGAATATAACTTGAAAGGCTGTCAAAACCTGGGAAATCACACGTAAGTATTTTCCCCTCCTTTGCCCAAGGAAGTCCCCTGTTCTCCACCGTAGATAAGCTCGTTTGTAGGGGCCCGTCCTAACGAATAAGCCAACTTGAACTTACTCAAGAGTGGGTGTACTCTCTTGATAAGGGACATTGTTATCCCCAAATACATGATAACACTGGACACACCTGTCTTTAGGCTAAAACCTTTTTGCAGTGTTTTCCAACCTAGAAGTTAAGTTCCACTGAGGCTAATGAGCTACTTAATTTTACAGAACTGTGGCCCCATGTGGGACAATGGGCCAAGGGCTAGAAAGCATATGGTAATGTTTCAAAAAGGTTGGGTACCCTTACTAACATTCAAGGAATGTGACACAGCGTGTATAGTCTGTGTATGCCTAAATTAAGGGTCTGCTTTATCCCGGGAGGAAATTTACTGAAAACATGTTGTATAATTTCCTTTTTGGTCTTGAAATCTAAACTTCTAAAGCACAAAATCTCAAGACAGTGAAAAACTAATGTTTACATGCAACTTGCAACTGTGCAAGGTCTACACAGTATTTTGTCCGGTTATTTGAGAGACATGTTTTATAAAACTTTTATCTGTAACCTATGTTCCAAATGATGGTGACTCTCTTCTAGGATTGCGTGATAACCCCCTCCACGGCCCCGCAGGCTACATTACTACCCATTGTCTCCGCTGTATCTACTGATCTGGTTTAGTCTGATTCAAAGTTCCCAAATGCTACCGTCACGGTTTCAATATTATAGACTGATGAAGTGGACAAGTTTGGCAGCCCCATGAGCCGTGATCTCGGTTTGACATCCCATGGTATCCCACACGAAGTGAACAGTCAGTTTATTAACGTGCATATATCTAGCAATCTAGGGCGTTTTAATGCCAAATACCCCCCCCCCCCACTTTCTCTAGCAATGATGCATGGAAGACGAGGAATTTTAGCAGGCGCATATCAGGAGCGAGAGAGGGTGTCGGGGCGCGCACTCTTACAGAAGAAAAAGAAAGTTGCTACACTCTTCCATAGGTCACTCCACTAGGTTTTGGTCAAATCTAAAGTCACGCCCGCCCTGGTTGAACAATCCCGCATACCCAGGGGTAAGTAGAAAGTGTTTTATAATGTGATTTGCAGCGATATTTGGCCTTTATTTTTCTGCTATATTAGCGATCGACGCACATGCCATAAGCAAAGCTGTAGTAACAAGCTAGCATTTTAGAGTTAAATTTTTGCAATTTAGGGCGTTTGTGATGCCAAATTTCTCTTCCACTGGCGACCCATGCAAGTAGATGTTAAACACAGTAAAATAAACTTGGGCTTTGAAGTGATTTTTTAACAAGCTAGGGCTCCCGTTCTTTCCAATTTTACTTCAACCAGAACCATGGTGGGGGAGGGGAAAGTCATACAAGGATGGGCCAAGGTCGTCGAGAAGTCATTCTCATGGGTAATACTACCCTCATCCGACTGTGGTGAGTGTATACCCAGTCTTAGCCACTCTCCTAAAGGCTGACAGGGGTGGAGGTTCCTTGCTCTGCACCACTGTTCGACAGCTGAACTTAACAAAGCGGACAACCTCCTGAAACGGACAACTTACTTTCTGAAATTACATACAATTACAATTACATACTCAATTAAATATTCACCAAATTAAACCCCCTCAGCATCACTGTGAACAGCTGTGCTAAACAAGTACATTTTATTCCCCATAATTTTCCAAGTGGTTCCATCGGGATTAGACCCGGGTCCTCTAGTATGCAATGCAGTACACTGAAACCACCAAGACAACTCTACCACCATTTAGGACCATCAATTCATTCCTAAGTCTATTTCATTATTCCGTTTAGGAATATAAATTCTCAATAATACGTATTAAAGAATGGATGGGGTTGCAGCCTAACCTTCTTAAATTGTGGATACAAAAAAAAAGAACATTTAGGGCGGATTGATCCGTGCCCGTTCCTCACCCTAACCCTATTGAAAGTATTACACCCCAAATTATGGATACTAATAGCTTACACTGCGGGAATATAAATGCCAACAACACAAGATCTCTCTTAATTTTTAACCATGCTGGAGGAAAATTGTCGTACCAAATGCAGACTTACTTACTCTCTGTCTCTGTGTCTTACAATTTCAGAAATCATCTTACTGCCAAATTTTAAATTTTCAGGGTAAAATAACATCTAAAAATGTGCAAACAGTTAAATAAAGTAACTGACAGAGCTAATTATTTCCGCTAACTTGTAAATTCCGTCGTTTATTAAGACCATTGTTAGGATAAAGAATCAAGATTTGGGCCAGAAAAATTTTTTCCGGGAATTTGATGAAATGTGGAGAGGCAATTCTTCAGTATTTTGTCCTTCAATTTGTCTTTAAATGAACAGTGTGCTTTAGAAGTATGGCTTTATTTGTAACCGGAGGAGAAAGACTTACAGCCAATTTATTGGGAAGACTATTTGGTAGACAGACAAACAGGCCTTACTTATTCTTAAACAAAGTCAGTCTTTCGCCTGACCAACCCCCTCCCGTCATCTGTTACCTGTTCAGTGTAAAAAAGGTGAAACGCAGAACAAATTTTAGTATGAAGGGTTCAGGCATTCCCTTATTTTGATAAAAAAAAAGTCTCGAGGTTTGTATTTTAAGATGTATACCTGTCACTTAAACTACGGAAATGCCCCTTCATATAATAAGCAGGGTCGAATAGAAACGTAATATTTCCTGGTTACCTAATCGAGTACCGGTTGTTGAAAACCCTTTTCCTCAAGTTGTGTACAAAGGTGTTGATCTAGATACTTTCCTTAGTTCCTTGAAGAATATACCATCTTATTGGGGCTGTAACCAAATCCGCCCCTCCCCATTAAAGAAGTGTTTTTTTTTTCATAAATCCATCTTTTCAGTACTCTTCGATGGTCCAGAAACTGGCCTGCAATGTGAGGTTCCGGAATCACAGTTGGGTTGAAATGTTATCAAAAAGACAATGTTCCAGACAATGCATTGTTTTCTTTCACACCCAAACAAATAAGAAACATAATTTTTCAGCCACAGGATACATTTGGGCATCTTTAGCCAAGTAGGTAATCCAAGGAGAAATCCAGATATCATCTCCCTCAACTTCTCTCCAATTTTGTGGATTCATTGACGGAAGTTTCTACACGATTCGGTCTTTACTAGTGTCGTAACCAGACTTTTTCATGGGGGTGGTGAGGGGGGTAAAGGGTTGAAGTGGGGGCAAGCAGTTATGACACTAACTAAGCGGATCGCCACCATCGGTATACGCGTAGCGTGCAGAGAAATTTTTTGATAAAAATGTCCCACAGATTGCAGGAAATGGCACTTCACAGTCTCTCAGGTCTCTCTTTGTGACTATAAACCACGTTTGGCCTTGACAAGAACTTCAAATTTCAAAAGTTGGATCACACGCTTTTCACGATTTAGACTTATTGACCCTTAACCTACTTTTAATCATTGACCTCGTCACTCTGCTTCCAAAGGACTATGAAGAATTTGCCCCATCGTTGCCTAAATATGATGTGGTTGAATTACTTCCTAAAATATTGATAAGCAAATAATGGCAAAGTTTTAGATTATGTAACCGTCCACCTATGACGCCATTTGTATTGCATACCCAAGTTTTATGGTCAAGTACCGGCCCACTAAGTTTGAAAATGACAGGACTCAACGTTAAGGGGGAGTTCGGGACACCTTTTTGCTGCTCGTAGATTCCGTCAGACGCAAGCCCACAGATTTACTTTTCTGATGTTAGGTGAAGTACAATATTTCACCTTCCTTACTGACCTTCAAATCATTTCTTTAAATTTGTCTGATTGTTGTCTGCATGTTACATTCAACCTTTACGTTCATAAAGGGAAACTTAAAATCGTTATGGTTGCCCCCTACTCAATCATCTTATTTTGCCAACCCCTTTTAATTTTTCAAATGTTCTGTATAAGTCACTATCAGGCGGGATTGCAGAGAACGAGAAGAGCATTTTCCCCACCTTTTCAGGCCTTTAAGGATAAATTAAAATAAAAACTGTTTCGTTTTAAGAGATATTATGAGAAAATAATTATTACAGAAGAGAAGTTAAGAGGGTCACGGAGGGGGATTGCTGTCATATTATTTTTAAATATACATACATCTAGGTGGCCTCACCATAGGGCGGTTGATCCTTATAGTGGATAAAGTGAGTTGTATTCGTATCCACCCTCTGCCTGACAAAAACTTCACCGGCCACGCAAGTAAGCATAATATAGAAGCTTGGTAGAACTGTGGTCTAACTGTTTGCTATATGCAAACTAAAAATAATGGGTGAATTTTGTCCATTTGTTTCTGCTGTAAAATGAATGCGTCCCAGTGGGGAGGAGGGGGTAATATTACACCTTTAAAGCATTCTACAAACTCGGACTTAAAAACGTAAATTGTCGCGACAATTTTGCTTCTAACATGGGTGGGTCGGAAGGTCACCAGTATGATAGAAAAGTTAGCATGCCCATTTGATATCTTCTTATCATGGGCTATTTGCAATGTAATGAAAATGAAAATAATGAAAGCTAAACCATGTTTTGGCTTCCGACTGGCTGTAGTTGCTATCCCCTCCCTTCTGTAGCCAATAATGCTGTATATATTGATTCATTAATGGACAGCTAACAGCAGACTTATTGAAGCCCACTTTTCAAAATCTGAAGTGGAAAAATAGGAGATCAGGCGTTTTCGTTTGGATTCTTTGGAAATTACTTCGTATTATGGAAACTGGTCGAGACCACAAAAAATGGTCTCGAAGCTGCCCTCGAGGCGAGGCCAAGACCCAGAGTCTCCAGCACTAGTCCCTTGGTATTCATGTTCGTTTCTACATAGTGTGTTTATAACTGTATTTTTGTATTGACCACCACATACTGGTTTTGTCTCTAATATTTTGTTTTCCTGATTGATACTGAAGAAATATAATTGCCCTACACGAGAATGTGAGCAAGTAAATTCGCTCATAACTTTAGTCTAAAATACAAACTAAAATGTTTTATCTGCATTGGAAAGTGTCAGTGAAGATAATATTCCATTTCTAATGCAAATGGTAGAATATCATGACTGTGTGTAAAGTTAGCTGTCAGGAGTGTATATGTATGTGTCAAATATTAAGTTAGATGATTAGTTACAGCTGAAATTCGTTTATACCTTGTTAAAGAAGTACTATATTATCACATTCTTTGAAAAATTTCGTTTGATCCTCATGCGTAGTTCATAAGATATCAGCAGATGAAGTAGCCGCATTTATGACCTTGAAGCGAGTAGTAATGATGTCCCCTCCTGACATTGATGAACAATGCTTCAAAAAGCTCTCTAACCTCACCCCAGACAGTAAAATTCTTCCTACTAAGATTACTTTTAGTCCCTCTTGAAATTTAAACAAAAACACATGTCTAGTTCACCTCCAAAACAGAGGTACAGTACCTAGCCTGCACTGAGTTTGATTTGGTTGGTGCCATATGTGTGAGCTTATTTGGGAACACAACTGACTGTACGTGTAATCCTTGACAAACCAGAGTGAAGCTATATTTGAATGAATGTCGATCAAAGTGCAATTATCAACTGTATTTAGACCCATAGGGCTATTCTTAAATATGTTTGGGTAGGGATATACTAGCATCTCCCTGGTTTGGGGGATGCTGTAGCTCCCTAAATTTTTATTTTCTCTTTTCTATTTTTCAACCTTTTGTTTTGACTTTGAGAAACACTGAGGCGTGAGTTAACCCGCAAATTCACATTAAACCCATGCAGTCATATTAAAAAGAATGACATTATGGAGGAGACGATTTTGACTTTGTTATGTAATTTTTGCTACCTGCAAGTTCACTAAAAAAATTAAATGTGATCATTTCGTCTGCTAATATTTCTAGAGGAGCACGTTGAAACGAATGCAAACTTCACCAAAATGCTGACAGTACCTCTTTGACCGTCAAAGAGGTACTATCAGCATTTTGAGGAAAAGGCCTCGTGGCATATCATAACCTAGACTAAATCTTAAACCCATTTTTTAAAGCTGAGAAGTACACAAAGCTAGTTCAAGTATAGCCGATTGCTTCCAGATTTGGAGTTTATTATTCCTTCAATAAATCTACATTATCAAAAGTTGACTGCCTAAAAAGGTTTCAAAACTACGTGTTTTTGTTTTAAATCTATTATCTTATCCACTTTAAACACCACAAATTAGTCTCATATAAAAAGTATTAAACCCTCATTATAGTTAAGCATCCCTTTGTAATTTGTTTCGTCGAATTATTTAGATTAACTTAAAAAGAAGAAATCATGTTAAAAACTAAAAGAAATGGTAATTTATCAATCTTTTCAAATAGCAATTTTAGCAGTAAAAGAAGAAGAGTAACGAAACGTAAATAAACTTCTTGAACGACTTTAAAATAAGTGAAAAATTGCGCATTATTTAATCATGGTTAACCCATATGTTTAATATAAGGAATAGAATGTAACTTTTGGTCGGAGGAAGTGACGCACATTAGCCACAAGAATTTCTTTTGTTGCCTACGTCTTACAACAATAAATATTTAAAAATGAAAAGCAGCTACCTAATGAAAACAAATAAATGAATCTTTGGGCGATGGTTAGTTAATTTCAGAGGACCTTACAAAAACATGAAGTTTTTCCTCTTGCATGGTTACAATTATCCTTGCTATACACCATCATGGTTACATAGGCTATCGTTTACTCCCTTAATTTATGTCCCCTTAATTATCTATAAGTAATGCTCATAATGCTAGTTTCAAAGAATAAGGTAATACAGTTCTTAAGACCATAAATTGCTTGCTCTTAAGTTTTCTTCAGCATTCAGTATGTGCTTAATACATGGGCGTATCCAAGGGCTTTTACTGTATATCAGAGCAGTACCATTAACCAGGGTGATATTGTTCAGCTACAGTTATTTTGCATAAGAATATCCCCGAAGTTGATCATAAAAATCTCATCTAAAGATAATAGACAGTAAGGTGTGGAAATGGTCAGGTTAAAGTTCGACACCTGATACGGGTTCAGCTTTTGTATAGAAGGAACATGAAGTTGTGAACAATATTCCAGAGGGTAGGTATCTGGATGTTTTAAAGCCAAACTTGATTAAATTATGTTAATGTACACTTTATCATTGTGTCATGGATGTATGCTGATTGTGAAATTTACATTGTACATAAAAGAATTCGTTGTTTTGTAACATTGTTATATGAAGGTATCTAGCACTAAGTCAATAACTAACGACAGTATCAAAAGGACCTTCAAACTTTTTCATGTGTAGTTTATGACATTACGGAACTCGCAAATATTTAAACCTTAATTTACATAGATCACATTTGAACAAAAAAGATTTTCATGAAAGACAGCCTTTATTCTAAACGTACATACATTGCAAAGTTCCACTGCGCTGTCGTTATATTCTTCTTTTCAGTAACACTTACCTGCTAAGATTATAACAATAAATTTGCGGAAACACAGAGGGGCGAATTTAAAAGTATGTTTCTCAAAACGGGTCGCAAATATAGATATTGCTCTAACTGGTACAAAATAGAGGAAGATCGATAATTCCAAAAAAAAATGGCCTCATTACCTCAATTGTTTGCACTTATGACAAACCTATGGTACCTTTTGTCAGTATTGCAGCATGTGTTCGTGGGCGTAAAACGTCGCTGAATCGGCCCTATTACATACAACCATACACTCACCAATCGAATTCTATGATCTGACATGTCTGATCGACAGAGAACAGTATAAGAATATTGCATGGAAAGGTTTTTGGATGTAAATAGAAATTTTTGTAACTGAACAAAACGTAACGTTGAAACAAAGAAAACGATATTATACTTAAATAGTACTCACAGTTATCTACAGTACTGGGTCCCAGAGTAATGTATTAATTATAACACCGGAGTTTGTCTCAAGTTCTTAACATTGTTCGTTGCTTCATGAGTTACCAGTGTAGACTGTACTGTAATGTGTAATATTCAGACGAATTTGCGAAAGAAATTATTGGGGGTCCTTCGTCACAACAGATGTGGCATTAAGCTCAAAATGTGTAAAAAACCTGACATTTCCACTAACATAATACAATTACAAAAGAATTTTGAGGACTATTCGAACAAGGAATGAAGTGTACACTAGTGTTAGACTTAATTTTATTGTGCGTAGGAATATAAGTAGGCCTATGCCATATATTTTCCATAAATGACGTAATGCTATTATATTATGCCGACTGGGTGAAGTATATGTGGGGTATTCCCCCGAGTGTGGTCACATATAAAAATCAACTTTATTTCCATCTGGGCCAATATAGTCTGGTATCTTCGTTCATCAAACATCTTCCAAAACTCTATTGAAACAGTTTTATTATTTAATTGATTTGGATTAAACATCGTATCATTTGTTAACATGATTGAACCAAGTGACGTTGATGTGAGTGTATGGAGACACGATCCATCACCGGATCCATCTCCTCCAGAAACTGGAACATTCTCTGGTAAGTTTTTTACCCTGATGTTCCTGTTTAAATGCAGCGATTTATTGGTAAAGTTTAAATGTTCCAAGTTTTTTTTACTCTGTAAGACCTTAAGCAATTTCACAAGCCTATTGTGGTATACTCTGATTCTTGTGAAGTCCTCCGCTCGATAAGTCCTCCGCTCGATAGGTCCAGACAGTAGAAATTCTTCCCCCATACAATGCCTCAATATTTTAATCTGCAGAAATTTTCATTGAAACTATACAATATTTAATCTCGTAGAGACAATAAAGAAAACAATTGCCTCCTCCAACGGTTAACAGGAAAGAAACAGGAACTGTTTATTATTGGGCATACAACCATACTAGAAAGTTATTCCTGAATTTAATAACCGTATTTGCTTAGGCCCCGAATAAACAATGGAATTATAAACTTTTTCAAATATTTCAAATGAGAAATAAGGCACGGTATGATGTACAGTTATCGATTTCAGTTAGTGCCACCCAGGTTCTGTTACGTTCACTTTGCAAAAATTCCGTTGCTTTCAAAAGCAGTATGTCTGCTTGGATGGCTAAAGGACAGTTCGTGTGTTAGGAGCAGTTATTAAATTACACCACATTTCGTACGAGTTGTAGATGGATTTAACATTTCTCTTTAACACGAGGGTAAAAGAGTAGGAAAAAGTGATTATTATCCCCTCGGTTTCATAGCCTTTATTTTCAGGTAAATTCTAAAACACATAAGACATAACTATCGTAGCTGTGCAGAGCTAATTACTGAATATTATGTAAAAGAATCAGCTATCGCACAATCCCACAGAAAACTATGATTTAGAAAAGCATTTTCAAAGCAATTAACTATCAAAATGCAATTTTTACTCTAAACCCCCTATCATCTGGAATAACGTTTTGAGCATTGCTTATTATACAGCAATGGCGTAGAGAATGATAGCGCTCATACAAATCTTTGACATTCTCGAAGCCCAATGATTACTCAAGAGTGAAAAAGTTAAGTCATATACCACTTCCTTTTTGAATCCCCTTCCCCGTCCATGTTGGAGTCCGTTGTGCCATCGATGCAAAATATTCTGGCCAGCCCACCTTGGCTTGCAGCTTAGATCTTCTTGACATGTGCCCCTGAAACATTAGTATGGGATATATTCCCCATATTTTACTTTCAGGGATTTGAGACTGAAAGCCATATATCTAATGTATCGATTAATGTAGACATCTCATTCTGTTCCAAAATTCGATAGATTACCTTCGAAATAAAGCCCAAAGTTTCGGCGCGCTTTGCGTGCTATAACCTTCCACTGGTTTTTCTCTATAGTTCAGGTTCATCTGGCTGAACAGAAGACTATTCTCACCAGCCCCTACGTACCAATTCACTAAGACAAATGCATTCGTGACTGCATACTGTTTTCTTTATAAGTCAGAAAATTCACCTTCCAAGTGCCCTTGGGCTGGTTTGTGTCCCACAGTACACTAAACGGCTGTCTGATCATTTTGTTGGGCCATGTATGTTATCCTCGGTAAGGTGGAGTAGGCTATTCCAACAGCTGATTTATTTTTTTTCTGTAATTAAGCGGCTAAGTCTGACCAGTCAGTCAGACAGTCAGACAGTCAGCCAGAAGTACGAAATCTATTACTATGAGTCCTTTTTGCGCTCACTTCATGTGCTATGCGACTTTGTGCCCATTTTCAAAACAAACCAATTTCCCTTCAAGCTCGGTACATCAAATATGCTTGTCGTGCCAAATATCATGACAAGGAATTATGGTAGCTTATAACGAAAACTTCCTCCCCACCTCCAACTCCTCGTTGCATTCTTCAACCACCCTGCCTACCCCAGTCCCGTCCTGTCTTCCTCTCCGAACCGAAAAATTCCTTTCAAGGCCATTGACCTGAACACGTCATACATACTACATAGTACCGTATACCTTAGTAGAAGAATGAACTATTATACTTTTAATATTATACGTAAAGAAGTGATTACCTTCAATTACATGGGTGCAATCAGAGTAAAAAACATCCCCTTTCTCAATGTAAAGTGATTTTGCTGAAACACATTTGTCTGCCTTATCTTTTTCTTTGGTGGTTGAAATTTCTGAAACCTGAGGTCTGGCAAATAACACTTATTTGGATGTTAATTTTGGACTTTTTTTGCAATCTAGAAGGCTTTATGGCCACAAATTCTTTCTACCATATTCGCAAAATGTTAATGGGGCTCCGCCTATACACTGTCATTGATCTCATCCCCAAAATTTCTACAAGACATACAGTCATTGGCGTGATTAACGGGGTAGGGGAACGTTCCCCTCACCCGTCCAACGATTGCTGTGCCCCGTGTGCCGGCCCCCTGAGAACTTCTGTATGAAAATTATTACGCGCAAACACTCCATTTATGTAGTATATTAATACGAGGACTTACTGTTACTTTATTAGTAAAATAAGTGGTTTAAATTGCCCAGAATGTTTTTAAAGCTACAGTTTTGACTGCTTGGGGTGGCATCCATTTTTTGAACTATGAGAAGAAAAACCTTACTGTGAGATACATTCCACAGCTATCGTTTCCACATCTATTTGCAACAGTTACACAGCTACTGCGGACGTGATTCCTCTCCCTTCAATAAGTTTCCACATTGATTATCTTTTAGTTAGATTTATGTTCAAAATGATTCTGTAAAAACTGCCATTTTCTCGAAAATAGCTTCACTTTTATAGACTTATGTCCGTTTTTCTTATATACCGATGGATTAAAATTTGCAATGGGAAAGTGTGCTCTCCTAAATCCTCTCCGAGATGGAGCCAAACACCACAATATATAGGGATCAAAAAGTGTTGATACCTCTAAAAGGAGTGAAAGAACTTGCACGAAGTTTTCAAAGATGCTTAACAGAATTTTGTGCTGGCTTCGCACGTGCAGTGAGGGTGGTCTCAGAGGTCACAATGCACGAAATTTTATTTATTGCTGAAGAAAATGCACAAAAAATATTTATCAAAGATATAATTTTAATGCACTAAAACCCCAATGAACTACGTTTAAGAGCTTCTTTTCCAAATTTTCCAGGTTAGCCACGGATCCGCAGGCGTAGACGCACCTTCGGTGCTCTAATGAAAAACCTCTCCCTCATATGTCACAACTGGAAGGAAGCTGTATCAACATTAATTCCTATTGGGCAGCATGAGTTTACTTATTTTTATAGCCCAATGCAAACCCAAACATGGTCCGTCGTCCCCAGTCCCCGAGTAATTAAATAGTTAGTGCGAGAAAGGTTTTTGTTGCCCATTTAGTTGCTCATCCAATGCCATTTTGGAGATGGTTTAATGCTTAACTCTAGTGGTCACAATTTCGTAAATATCCCACAGGCTACGCGGGGTTCTCCCCCTGGACCCCGACGTCAGCATTATCCCTTGACTCCACCAGGGCCCTAAGGTAGGCCCTTGGCCCATAGGTCTGCGGGGAAGGGATGACTACGACGCCTTCCCCGACGCTCAGTCCTTCACTTCGGTCTGCCCCTTCCGTGAAACTTTGTGCCCCGTGTCCCTACTCACACTCGAAATGTCTGGCGACACCACAGCATACACTCTAATGACTTCAAAGCCTTTGGACGTGAGTTTTTTTTTCTTTAAACTTAATGATTTTTTATTGATTGGTGGCTGCTTCATAGTGTGAAATGTTATACCTCCATAGGCAAGTCGTATGTAGTTTTAAAAAGGAAAAAGAAGCTGAAGAAATATCTGAACAAGTTAATATCAACTAATTCATTGTAGGAGCACCAAAGTTTTTGGACAGACCTCCTTCGGGGCCGATGAGATTGAACGTTGGTGACTATTACGAATTTACCACGCGAATGGAAGGAGAGCGCCCTATTACCATTAAACTCGAACAGGACGGCTTTTACGGAGGGAGAGAAGACTGGAGATTAATCACTTCATTCCAACTGAAAGGTAGTCAACTCGGCTTCACCTTAAAATTTCTGGTGAAAAATGGAGGTATTCTGAATTTGCGATATGTCGCGAGTAACTCCAAGCCAGGAGCAGTGATATTGAAACAGAAACTGATTGTCAATCAGGTAAGAGTTCTCGTTAGCTACATTTTTATTGATTCAGAAAAATGTAACTAAGTTAATGTAATAGGTTGTAACTGCTGTAACTAAATCATACCTATGTGGAGCAGTGTGAAATTTCTTCCCATGCTCTAATTGTTCAGTAAAACTACTTTTTTGAGCTACAAAGCTTTGCTGGATGGCATTACGTCTTGACAGGGTTGAATTAGAGGAAAGTTATAATTTCTTACTTTTGTGTATGAAAATTTTTCTGCATTTAAAATTTAGCTTAGGTGTTTAATCTTGTTTGCATGATCTAAGGTACCTCAAATGTAGAAAATGGACATTACTTTTGTTGAGAACACATCTTGCTTTCCCTGGGTAGAGATTGAAAAAATGATCAATCAGATTGCTAAGCATGACTGGTTCCCGGACAACACATTACCCAGACAGTTTCCACCATGATAATTTCCTTCCGGGAAAATCCAAAATCTCCTGGTAGCTGAGATTGTCTGAGAAGTCATTTTCAAGGATGAGAGTTGCTCAGGTGGAGGTTGTCCGGGGGCAACTCGTCCTGGGACGTTTTCCCAGTAGGAAGTATAAGGAGGAGTTTTCTGGTGACACACATTTTCTATTCCAAAGTTGTAAAGTATTTCTGGCAAATCAAACTGTCTTACCACAGATTACTTTTCATGTCAGATACATTCCCTCAACTTTTGTAATAGGAAATGCAACTTTCCATTCAAACAAATAGAATAGTGATCTATGTTCGTTAATATCATATTTTTTATCCATTTTTCTTTTACAGAGATTTGAAAGTG
Organism: Holothuria glaberrima; assembly: GCA_009936505.3. NCBI lineage: Eukaryota > Metazoa > Echinodermata > Holothuroidea > Aspidochirotida > Holothuriidae > Holothuria > Holothuria glaberrima. The sequence goes on from WURT03009896.1 coordinate 21,265, forward strand.
GTTAACTGTGTAAACGATACGGGCATTGCGAAAAGAGAACCCTCTGGACTTCATATTTCTGCCTCATCTTTTGGAACCGTTATTATTGAGTAAAGAAGAACATTATTAGATTGACAAAGTATTCATGAATAAGGCCTTTAAACTATTGTAATCCAGTTGTTGTTTCGTGTAAAATTGTAAAGATTAATTTCCTGAAGAATGAGATATCATTTCATGTATTGCGACTCCCTTTGTCATTTTACACCATACCTTCCACATCCTTACAAATAGAATCTCTTTTGGTTGATATTTTTTCTGTAATATCAAAAATAAAAGTTGTCCATCACGTATTAACCAAAACGGAAGCAAACTTGGGCAGTATGGCTTCATTAATTAAGTAGTCCCGGGATTTCTTCCTGCGGGGTGGTAAAGCTAAAAAAGGACCATTTTAAAGAACTTTTCCTCCTTTTTTCATGATCTGTATTCTTAATATTTTCTGTTGTATGTAAATTTGGTGCAAACGCACGGAAACCAAAAAGCAAATAAAGATGAAAGCAGTGGCGCCGCAAGGCTTTGGTGATGGAGGGGGTGTCACCATCGATAATGTCGTAATGCTACCTCGATAAACTCCCATGTTTGCGAAAAATGCACCTTTTTTTGTGCTGCCCTACGTTTGTGTACAGGGGGATCCTTCCTTGGCCACTAATAAAGATACCGTCCTGGGGAGGGGAGTCTGGGGAGGGGTCTAAGGGGAGGGAGAAAATTTTTGAAAAATTAGGTGTCCTTACAAGCAATCTGGTGCCACATATGCTGCCTTTGAAGTAGATTTTTTTTTTTAAATATTTACGTATTTTAGGTACTAAAAAAAACCTGGCATCAGTGAGGGAGCCCATAGCCCAATGGCCCTAAATACGCATTACTTGATATCAAAATGGTAATATAAAGTATGATACTGAGCACTTTACAACTATGGTATTTTTACTAATTTTGAACGAAAATCCAGACGAGCAGCTTCCAGTAATGCGAATGGGCGGGGAGGGAGAGGTGCAGGAAGGTGATGTATAGACCTCTCTGATAGCTATAAAAAAGGGGGTGAAGGACTAACAAGCACGTGTCAGAATGTATTTTTTCCGTCCATCTATACCGATAATGGCTGCGCGCGAAGCGCTCGGTAAAAAAATTCTGAAAAATGTATTACGGCAAAGCACTTTCAAGTTCCAACCTTCCACATCATGCTACAACTTAAACTGAAAGATACCATATTCAGATATTGATGCAAGGTCCCTACAGATGTTTGTAGATGTATCTCCGTTTTTGAAATTGTGGTGATCAGAATAGTACCTGTACCATGTATTATTATTACCTTCATAATGGTCATGACATGGAATGATAACAGTGACGCGTGCGCGCGAAGCGCGCCGAAATTTTTCATCATTTCAGATTTCAATGACAAAACCTGCATTTAGAATCTGCATCGAGACACTTTCAATTGCCGAACAAACAAACATGCCACCCAAAAAGTCAGTCTTTTACCTATTAATTCGTAAACAGCTTTGGACTTTAGGTGCTGTACTTCTCTGTGAGTTGCTATCGGAAGATATTGCTAATAAAAAACAGTGCGGTAAGGTTTGCAGCGCTTAGCGGGCGAAAATTTTGATAGTTTGCGAAGGATTTGCAAAAATTCTGATATTTTGAGAAACATTTGTGATAGAAAATGATTACAATAGATCCATCACTCGGTTGAAAGCACACCTCACCCTACCCCCTACAGAAGTCTATAGTTTAAACGCCTTTTCGGATCATTTTAAAATTTTCAGAATTTTTCGATTGGGGACACACGCCCCCATGCCCCCGTGCCCGTGCCACTGGATGGAAGAAGAAAAAACTTTTAAAAGGAACCTAGAATAAATATTTAGTTAATAGAAATTACGTGCCGTGGGGTTTGAGTGTAAGTCTCTGTAGTAACAATGTGTCACAGAAATGCCAAATGTAAAACATCAGGGGTGATCAGGGGGAAGATCAGGGCGGGGAACCTTTTTTTCTCTGACGGGCCGTTTTGAAGGTCGTAATCCACTCGCGTGCCGCACACAGGGAGGGTGCAATAAGCTTTCTCCACAGGGCGCAGGCTAAGGGGCCCCAACAGTCCCTGGTGGGGAGCCTAGGGGAAAAGTCTAGGCAAGAACTGGGGCGAAGCCCCGGAGGCTCTGGGATTTGTACTAATTTGTGGGCAATAGAATACTCACCCACCATTTTTAAAGGGCATAGAATGTGCAAGGCTAAACAGGCCAGAAGTATCGCAATATGAACATTTGTCTTTTTACATATAAGTGAAGTAATAATGAATGAGTGCAAATAAAAAATGCGCGTGAAGGGCGCCTAAAAAAACTGCGTATTTTTAAACCAGCTTTATTTTTACCTCATTTACATTGCAAAATTATCCACTTTCTGACGTTTAATTCACCCTTTTCGAATCTACCGGAAAAGATACATTGCCCACTGACTTCCATACTCTAACAGATAGACCTACACATGTGACAGTGTAATTCTGTACAATTTTATGCAGTCTAAGCTCTACGCAAAGCTTCCGTTACCTGCAAAAGTACAGGAATTCGGCACCCAATTTATGTCTAACGAAACGGTTGACATGCTACATTGTGCATGCAGGGATTTTAGTAATATACTGGTGCAGAAAATTTACGTGAAATACCTGGAAAGTGGTACTACATAAGCAGGATAAACGGTGGGCACCGTAAGCTCAGAGATTATTGTCAATTAGTTTTCAAGTGATTCTGAATTGTCATTTAGGAGTGCTTCAAGGGCCGGATGAAATGGTCTCCCCGACCGGAGGTTCCCCACCCCTGCCTTAGATGTTGCACCTATGAGTAAAGTTCAAACGTAACGCTCAAACGTTTAAAATAACTTTATCCCAAAGCATAAGGCACGGACAAATTTTACAGAAGAGTGTGTTAACTAAGATAGGGGCATGAAGCAATTGTAGAGGATTACAAGCTTTATTGACCGATAACTTCACAAAAGTAGTACTTAATAGAGTTTTTTGTGCTCTGTTAACGCTTTGCCTTGATCAATACCTTATTGTGTTGTAGCAGGGAGATCCTAACACCACCCTGGTTATAGCGGTAATACTGCTCCCCGTCTGAAACCTGTTCGCCAGCTTCTAAACATGAGTAAAAAATCCAAAGCAAACTGACTCTGTGGAAGTATTATGGCAGTATTTGGACTAGATTGAAAACATTTGTGCTAAGACTTACTCCTCTGCTGAGTTTACAGATGGACTGTTCAGGTATTAAACAATAAAGTGAAACTGAGCCTAGTTGATAAAAATGCTGAAAAACATTGCCACTGTGGTCTTTCCTTCCTAGAAAAAAATGTTACAATTAGCATCATTCAAATGGCTGCAATGATGAAGATACTCGGATCTCCCGAAAAAATACCAAATAGATCCTTTTATTGACACACCACGCACATGTGGCAGGGCACTGAAATGAACAAGATCGAAACTACTGGATAATAATAATTTGTCCCCAAACCGGATGAGGATTTGATTATCGAAATGTCATTTGTCTAGAATCCCAGTGTTGTAGTGTTCATTGATCAGAACTTGTTGACTGGTGGTTATTGTAAAATTTCATGACGACATTCTAGTGCCGCTTTGGGGTATCCTTCCTACCGTGGAGTTGCCGGACTTTTGTTGGAAAACTGGTAGAATCGCTCACCTGAAAGCGTGGGGGCAAGATGCCTGCCCCCTTGTGGTGTCCAATGAGCAACTCCCTCGTGAGGTTTGGTGTATTTACAAAACTGTAAACATTAGAATGAAGCATTGAAATATTTTCAAATGATATTAGATGCCTACTACACAGATTACGGAAATTACAATTTAACCATTGCTTGTTTGCCTAACTCAGACTCCCGTTTTCATGATTGGGAGAGTGTGGGTAGGAACGACTGGTCGTGGTGGGGATTGCATTGTGCCCCAGAAAAATAATTCCACTCATGCCACTCCTCAACAATTAACTTTGGAAAAAATGCAGTACCCACTAACCGGCAAGCCTTTGAGGGGAAGGCCCTAGCATAAGAGCACCGACTTGCATCTACAGTGGCGGTCCGGGACCTCGCCCTTTTATTTGATTTGGTGGGTTTCGGAAGGTTTTAATCAAAATAGGACATTTGCTGCAATTTTATCACTAATAAATGAGAAAATGGTGGCTTTTGCCAGTTTAGACTCCTTGCACAGAAAATTCTGCTATTCAGCGGTAAAGAAATTTTCGCGCAAGTATTATACTCCTTATGGTGGTATCATTACTTAATGGTCCTCAGTGTGCTTGAATCTGCCTTAACGAGGACTCAGGAGAGCAACTTCGAAGTTGTTCTTGCAAGCTGTAAGGTTCCTGTTTGTGAAGTCAATGGAAATTAACCTGCTGCATGGGATGAAGCAGTAAAATATCTTCATAAGTGATTGAATATGCGTTAAAAAGGCTGCAAATATAAACAGTTTTGAACATAAAATTACATCTACCAACAAATATTGATTTGGGAATTGAATTAAATGGGATGACTCACGGCCGCAATGGTCTCATAATTCGTAAAAAAAGTGTGATACGATAATACTGAAAATAATTTTCCAGTGAGGCAGTGTTTTACAAAATAGATGAGCAAGAAACTCGCAACAAAATGTAGTTTTGACAACACTTTGCACAAATAGGCCTATAGCCCCTGATTGATTGATAAATTTACAGTGGGTCCTCATGTCCAAATAAGTAAACAGATGGTGTGTTTGTGCATACTTTTTAACAACGAAAATTTCATGGGGGTGGAACACCGGGCCGGAAAAACTTCAGGGGACGCCCCTTCCCCTGAGACGCTACTGTCTTCCTATCCCTCGCCACACCAGATTGTTAAAACTTTGGTAATATTCTCTGTACAAAAAAGAAAACTGCAGGTTTTGTGGCATGTTAAAGCATATTTTAGGGGTACATGTAATATCATCTGGGAATAATTCCATCATTTTCCTGAAAATGTTAAACGGGCCCTTTTTGAAAATCAAAACTATTTTAGCTGCTTCTTTTGGAGTATGAAGTGAACAGTTCCTTGCAAGAATTCAGCATCCCTCAGATTGCACGATAATGCAAAAAGAAGGCGATGGTTTATTTAGATAGGAAATGGTGCCATCACGTATTGACAATGCAGTAGGACACAGTTATTGTGAGAAGTAGCAATAGGTTCATACTTTCGGTTTTAAAAAAGTAGTGGGTACATCTGCCCTTGGTGCACTGGCCCCAGCCACTTTGGTCTTCCTCAATTTTGGAGAGAAATTTGCTCAACGTATATACGCTACCAAGGCAAAAATTTTGTTTTAAAATGGCAAAAACTGAAGGTTCACCTTTCACCCAGTACCCATAGCCATGTATCACTACTTTCATTTTGTTGAAGTGATTTGCCTCAAAGTAGCAAGAGCTGGCTCTAGTTGGAGCCCTTTACACTTATTTTCTTCATTTCATCTTATCAAAAAACAACTCCCTGAGCGAATGGAAGAATGGGAGCCAACACAAATTCCAAGGCGACATTCCCAACCTAAAAGGAGCAAGAGGTTAACATGATTATCACAAAAGTGCATGGGGCTCGTGTGCCTCTAGAGCTCAGGGCCATTTCACACTCCCTGAATCTCTCTGAATCGCTATGAAGGTTGGAGTAAATGTAATTCTAATAGGGTACTTCCATCGTCCAGAAGGAAATTGTTTTGCCAATGGAAGCGGGAGTAACACGTGCTAAGTAAAGTGCTGAATGGCATTACCATTTTACAGTGACTTTTCTCAACTTTTCTCAGTAGCCCGGGGGCAAAGGTGACATGGATAGGCTGACAAGATATTTGAAATAAAATTCAGAACAAACTATCGGAATAGATGTTCTGGGAACTTTCGGAGGGGTCAGAGAAGCAGGGGTGTCTCTTGCCTACATTGTAAAATTATGGTAAAGCAGGCTTCAGTTGCAATACATCGTTATAAGTAATCGTCGATGGAAGGTATTTGTATACATCCAGTTATGCATCCAAATGTAAATAAGTGCAACAAACGCAAGAGTATCGCAGTTTTTGCAAAGAGTCGAAATCTTTCATGAATAGAATGTTAAATTTCATAATTTGACGGATTTCTTGTTACATCGGGGATATTTTTGGTATTGGAATCAGTGACTGACCTGGCATAGGCATAAGGATATTTTTCCCTTTCCTGTTACCCTTACAGTAACATGTTTTTCCGGTTCCTGAGTTTTAGTGATTTTATTGTTTTATCATGCAATAACTACCATCTTCCATCCATTCATCCAGCCACAAGCCTAGCACATCATCAAATCGAACGGCGGTTACTGTACAAAATGGACAAATTGTAATTTTTGTGGTGCGTTTAGTACAGCCGGCATCAAATGCGTCGACATATGTTTGTCAACCCTTTCCTTTAGATTCTTTCACCTGAGTGAAAAATTTCACCCCATTTGAAAATATTTTTATAAAACAGTTGAAGTTCCACTTTGCTATTCTACTTGTCAGTATCACTTACCTGCTCAGACTATAGTCTCAAATTTAAGGAATCATGGGAAGGAACGAATCAAAAGAAGTTTCTTACAAAGAGTCACAAGTATAGATATTGCTGTAACTTTTATCAAGTTTGTTTGTTAGTTAGATGAGGTTTTACGGCTCAGTTTGTAACTAATTGGTTTAAGTCGGGCCGGCCACGGCCTTTTTTCAGTTGTGGCTCACTGGCTTCTATCAAAAAGAGAAATAACGATAAACCCCAGACAAATTTGTTTCATTACCTCAACTGTGTTATCTTATGACAAACCTACAGTAACCTTTTTCGGTACTGCAGGATTTACTTGTGCGTAAAACGTAGCTGAATAGGCCCTCCTACTTGCAATCATACACTCACGTGTCGCAATGTAAAAACTGACGTGTCAAAACATTGTATGGGAACGTGCTTTTTAAATTAACCATAAAAACATTTAACCGAAAATACATGAAATTAAATAAAAGAAGACTATATTATACTAAAATTGTACTCACAATTACGTTGGGTGCTGGCTACCAGCGCGATTATAAATTATTAGAGAAGAGGTTGTCCCAAGTTAGTAACATTGCAACTTGTTCCATGAATCACCAGTGTAGACTATACTCTAATGTGATGCTTTCAGACAAAATCGCAAAACGAATTATGGATGGCCATTCGTCACAATGACTGAGGTATTTAGAGTAAACCATGTAATAGCTGACATTTCCAACTACTTTATGTAACTACTAAAGAGCTCCTGAAGACCATTTGAGATACGAATATGGATGTTTACACCATTACTAGACTTCATTTTCCTGTGCGTAAGAATATTAGCCTGCAAAGATTTTCTATTCATAAAAGACCTTTCACCCTTTTATTATGCCGACCTGGTGAATTATATTTCAGATATTTAGGTACAAAAATCAAATGCATTGCCCTCTGGTCCAGTATAGCCTACTATTGCTGTTCGTGAAACATCGTTTATAACACACCCGCAATAATTTGTTTATTTAATTGGCCACGATTAAACATCACATAATTTCTAAACATGATTGAACCAAGTGACGTAGTTGTAAGTGGTTGGAGATACGATTCATCCCGGTTCCAGATCCTCCAGAAACAGACACATTCTCTGGTAAGTTTATAGCAAAACTAAAAGCTGGTATTCCTGTACATATGTCAAAACTCTAGCCCGGACAAAATTTTTGAGCCCCTAGTGACGAACCAACAGTAGGTGAGACTCTGGTAAGTCCTTTATGTGTCAACCCTCCAGGAAGTAGCCCTAAGAGAGTGGTCTAGTATAATTGGAGCAGTAACATTTTGGTAAGTCAGCTAAAGTGCAAAATGGAACTGTTTTCGGATAATTTTTTAATTAATGTTTAAAAATTCACATGGTGTAGAAAATATTTCTTGGCTGGGCTAGGGGGGTATTGTCCTAGGGGAGAGGGTTACATACGTATGATAGCTTAGAAGTAGTGCACCCAATCCACACATGATATCATGTATGATATTGTCTCTCGAGACTTCTACAACGATAATATTATTTCATGTCTCCTCTTAACAAACCTTGTCACATAATATTATGCATGATAATGTCTTCTCGAGACAACAATGTGACACATTACAAAAAAAGTGAGGATCTGGTGAAGTAAAATGATGTGATCTTGCAACATGTCACTCATAGCTTTGAGCTTATAATGTGTGTAAAAACTTACTGTTTGGAGAATTTCTTCAGTGGTTCTATGGCACGGCTCTAAATCCACCATTCGTTGTCTCATGAAGTAGGACTATCACCAAAGATTTGTCACAAATACCTCTCACATTGCGGTAAATGGTATTTTCTGTTTTGGGATTTTATGTTTTAAAAATTTAGGCTTCACATGAAAAGGGTAAACTAGAAAACTATTTAAGAAATCACTTTGTTGGGAAACAGGACTATTTTACCTTACGAAATCATTGATTGAAGCATTGCACTAAAGGTAATTTGGCCTTTTTTGAAAAAGAATGTTGTGGTAAGCGTCAAGAAAAAAAGAGCAAGCCTACTAAATATCTATTGCTATAGGTCTCATTACTTTTCTATACATCATGTTGTTACAGTTAGTGCAGCAACATTCGTAACAGGGCATGGGCGTATCCACTAATATTGAAAGAGGCTCATTCGTCAGGACTGAGTTAAAACTTGGTCCGGGGAGCTCCTCGGAGAAGTTTGGAAAAGAGGAGACTTTGTATTATATTTCATACTTTGTTAGGGTATTAAAATCAAAACTGTCACAATGAATTTTCAGCACTTTCCTTTTTTTGTAAAAAGGCCAGGTTTCATTTGGCATTGTGAAATCTCATGAGGGGCAGGTGTCTCGTGCCCCTCTGCAGTCTACGACCCTGAATGTAGTAATTATTGGTATGGTCTGAAAGTAAGAAACATCCTTCTCCATTGATTAGACCCTGTACAATTTGATATGAAAATGTTTTATTATGACCTCAAAAGTGTAACTTATTGTAGGGGTATGATGAGGTGCGTTTTCGACTGTGTTGAATCTATTTTCAGTATTCTCTACTATAAATCGTTTTCAAGCTATCAAAATTTTCAAAAACTGAGCCATTTCAGCTTAACCTCTTTTTCGTACTTATTATGAATGCTTCATTTTAAAAGTATTCGTTTCATTCATCGTCGAAAGTTTCACAAGTAAACCTTATTCCTTGTGTGCATAGGAGATATTACGGGGGAGCGCAGCACTGTAACAAATTACAGACAGAGGAATTAGGGGGAAGACATGTTTTACAAAAGCTTAAAATTTTACGAATTACTAGGCAGAAAAATCAACTTCTCATTGGCGGATGCGTTTTGTTAGGAAGTTGAAAATGTCTAGAACAGAGTTTGCACACATCTTCAGTCTTGGGAAATGATTTCCAGTGTACAACTTTGGAAGGCTTTTGCACATTCGCAACAGTTCCCATCTCCACCGTTTCTGGGGACGGCTCATTAAGAGGGTACCCTAGAGTAATCTAATATCATGACTTGCCTGTGCGCTAACATTTTTAGTGTGCTATGAAAGATTAGAAGCATGCCGTTTTTGTTATATATGTTTTCTTAACTTTTAGGAGCACTTCACTCCCACCCACGACTTGTAGATGGTGAATGTTAATGCACCAACAAAGAAAAAAGCATTCCGAAAGATGGTTGCTAGTCGATGACCCTTTGGTTATTCCTACAACCCTTTCGCTCACTCCGGCATTGCATGCTGATCGTCTGAAGTCTGATTGCTCATGTTAGTACAGGCATTTTGTAGTTATTGCAGAACTTCCGGACTCTCCTTTGAAACACTTAAAAACATGAGACTCCCTCGGGAAGTGGCCCACTCCCCACTGTTAATCTGGAAATAACTATGCCATGTACAGCATTTCCCATGGACATCTGAAAGAAAATGAACTTCCCCACCGATGCTTACAAATCTCAATGGGAATTGATTTTTTCTCATGGAAAGTTGCAGTACCTCGAGTGAATTTTTCCATCTCATGGGGAATGGTAACTCCCACCAATTTTTTTTTATCTCCCAGGGGCTTTGAAAGTTCTCACGTGAAGTGGCAGTACCCCACAGAAATTTTAAGTTTCTCATGTGGCATATTCCCCATTGGAATATGTCAATTTCCCGTGGTATTCCCAAATGGGGTTTGTTATCTAACCATGCCTGAATAACCACATGCCCTTATTCCCTAGTTTTTGCATATGTTACCTTTCACAGGAATAAGGCATCTAGCCTAGTAAATTCTTTTTAGTTTCTAGCATGAAAATGTACGTTTAATATGTTTATAACTTGCAAGAATAAAAACTCTTTAAGTGGTACAAGTGAAGAGATCATTTTGACTATTACAATTTTACAACATTGAAGAACAAATCTGTTGACTTGCTAGCAGAAAGGTTCACCTCTTCACTCCTTCCACCCCTCTCTCCCTCTTCCCACCGTTTCAGCACCCAAAGCACGCCTTAATTTGTCCTGGACAGGCTAGTGAATACCTAGAATGGAAACCATTGTTGGCCATAAATCACACTTCAAACAGTTCACAACAAAAGCAGTTTTCAGTGAACATATCAAGAAGGATGTTATAGAAGGGCCCTAGGCCTTAATAAGCTTTACCTTTTCAACATTTTTGATGTAATAATTGACTCCATAGGCCGATGTGCCTCTCACTTCCCCTTGCCGCAAGTTAAACTTAGATCCTCAGTATGTTTCGATCCTGACAATTGTGTGCAGGGGAGGGCAGTTAATGTTGTTGAGGGCATGATTTAGTATCCCTGCATATTGGTCATTTCTACATATGGCTATATACTATCCCAAGTGGAATTGTGGGCCTTTCAGTATAACCAATATGGTTTATTTCAACAATGTATTTACGGGGGCTGTACTTAAAATTGCACTCTTAGATGTTTACTGTAATGCAAATTCGTGCCCCTGTATAAAAGGTGATAGGGTGATAATTACTTTCAACAACAACCCAGATACAATATACGTTGTCAGTCTTCACCAACAATTCAATACGGGATACTTGCAGCACTCTTCCTCTTACCGCTGCGTTACATGTGTATGTTACATTCCAGCAGAACTTAAAGGGAAAATGCTGTCACTTCAGTTAGAAAAAGTATACCCCGTCATCCTAATTCATGAATGTCCTTTTTGATCATGTGACAATGTATTTGTTGCTAAAATGTAAAATTCATGGAGAATAGTTCGTTGCAATACCTTTTTTGGTAATAGCTATGTTCAAAAACATCTTCAGAGGTAACTGTAAGGCAAATAGGAGGAGATGTGCAAGAGTTCCCGATTTTTCAAAGCAATTTTGGGGCGACTGACTATTGCCTTTAAGCTCATTGTGATTGGTTGATGATGGCTGCACAGCTACATTCACTGATAGGTGTACAAAAGTTGCAGTTTGCACTGGACAATCTTCGAGACCTTGGTGTACAAAAACAGTTGAATAGCAGTACGTAAATAACAGCTGATAGCATATTGCCAAGGAAGAAATTTTTTAATGCTGTATGTTTTGACACTAATTATAGCCTATCTTACAGTTGGAGTTCTGGGAACAGTTACAGGAATCAATTTAAACATCTATATTCTGAGGAGAAGGAGAAACTTGATTGGCAATTTTTCATTTCCAGTTTGATCCTCGGAGGTATCTTGTGCACTTCCCTGCTTGAATGAATTTTTTCTGTGAAAGGCTGAATACACAGTAAATACTTTACTTACAAGCATTTATGAAGTTCAAGACTGTAGCTTTTCAGTACATCAGTGCTGTTTAAATCCATGACAACTCCCAATATTTTAGTGTTAATAGGACGAATACCTTTGGCCATGTTCTTCAGGTACTGCTCGCAATATCGGAATGGATGAAAGGAATTGTCTGGTAGTATTTTGTAGGAGTCTTACATGAAAGATAAAACAATTTCAATACATATCATCCATAGCCCATACAAAAATTCCATTCCCAACTCAAGATATTCCTTCTTGAGGATTGGTTACTTTAAATTCGAAATATCTCCAGGTTTCCTCAAGGTCACAGAATGTGATGCCAAGTGGGTAAATTGCCTGGGATTCCTTTTGTTATTCTTTATATTTGGATATCTTGTTTGTCCTTAAAACTTGATATCGTTGGAATGTTGAGATGATTTTCCACGTAGATATAATGTAAAACTGTTCCTTACTTGTGGTACAGAAAACAAAATATTCATTGTAGTGATAAAAACGTTATTAAGAAATACAAAAGGTATATCTACTCAATTTGAGAAGATGACATTACAGATTTCCCATCATGCACTGCGGCAGCTGAACTCTTCAGCAATTCTTTAAAACTTCGTATCTATCAAATGCTAGATGCTATTGAAATAGGTTTTTACTGTCTAACAAGAGACCTTTTCCTGCTTATTTTGAAAACATCAAATTCAGTCACCAGAACATGCATTTAAGGCTTTCATACTGATAACTACAGACAGTATATACCTACAGCATGATAGAGTAGTGCTCTTAATAGATCAAGGCATTTCCATGATATTTTCCAATATGCCCCAGATGGATATTGAAAGATGATATGTTATGAGAAAAACTCCTTACATGACTTATCTCCAAGGGGAGATTTACCCCGTGGAAAGCTTTTCCTCTGGGAAACATTCCCCATAACAAGTATTACCCATGAGAAAAGTTCCCATCGGAAGCATTTCCCGTGGGGAGCATTCACTGTGAAAAGCATTTCCCGTAGGGAAAATTTCCCTGATAAAGTTTCCCAAGGGAATTTTTATGGGGAATTTCATGGGGTTTTTGCAAGGGCATTTCCTCTTAACAGCCCGGCACATGGCCCCTTGACCCTGCTACTTTCAGAGATTAATCACCGTAGAGCCAAACTGTATCATTACATTTCCGTTAATTTGTGGAGTCTTCTACCATGAAGAGCGTCTCTTTAACCAAAGTGTAAATTTGTAATGAAATTGCAATATGAGAAATATTTCGAGCAACTTAAAGCTTGGAAAATGTGACTCCCTGCAATCTGGGAGTCAGTTTCGTAAAACAATTTTCCGTCTGTTACGAGCCAACTGGCGGTAGAGTTCCGCGTTTATGTGTTGTGATGGCTCTTTTTTGGAAACTATAACGATAAGGCACGTAATTACTTTTAGGTATAACTGGAATCTCTGGCTTGCATGAAAAGGGGACTATGTGGAATTCTTACAACTTTTTAGTGTGGTGTAGATGATTAGAAAATTGTTGAGGCTATTAACTGTTTGATTGTACATTTACAGAGAATAAGTATGATGTAACAAAATTTTTAGTCTTCTTTCCCTTTTGTTACGCATACACTCCCCTCTCTCCCATGTCCCTTTAAAGGTTTGTCGTCTGGATTCTCGTTCAAAATTGGTAAACATAAGATTTTAGAGAAATGTTTCACGTGCTACCCTGTGCATCATTTGAATGTCAGTTAAAAGCACCATGGTAGTGAGGTCGGTCTGTACCATGCCACAGCCAAATATCACCAACCAATGGGCATTTCTAAGCATGTAGCTAGCTGATAGATTTGCCAAAGATTGCATCACTTTAAATATGAGCCATTTAAAAATCGAATATGTATCAAAACTTAAAGTTGTAACCCTCCACTTAGAACACACACTGTTGTTACGCTCTAAAATAAGAATTTTCTTAAATTTTGAGAACATTTAACATATTATCAGTTCAATAATTTGCCTAGTATAGCACAAAATTGAATGAAAGTCACCTTAAATGAACAGCCCCCGCCTAAGACCCTGAGGAAGGCACCTGCACGAGGTGACTGACAAAGGAAGGTTCGTTCCGGCGCGAACTATCGCAGGTAGGCATATGCAAAATTTATACAAACTTTTTGGCTTATTCTGGGTGGAATTACGAAATCATTTTCTGTGGGGCCGACTCATGTACCGCAATCACCAGTTCTGGTAGTGCCGCTGAAATAGTGCGCAAGCAATGAGTAATCGCCCCACGGTTTCATCCTCCCAGTTTCATGTTAACTCTCAAACACATTACAAAGATATCGATAATATTTCTCCAATATTTTATTAAGGGGTGGACTACTGGGCGCTGCATAATTATGTATTTTGTGCATTTGCATAGACAGCTCATTTTTCCCGAAATTTACACAAAAGTTTCTAAATAAAGCCAAACTTTTTGGCATTATTTGCGCGTTATAGATTTCTACTTATTTTCCTCCATACTTCAGAATCATACAGCTAAACACTACTACCATATCCCTATAGAAATAGCTACACTGTTTTCGGTAAAAGTGGGAAATATTACCCTTAGTGGAGTACTTTACGTGGTTTCGGGTTTGTTTTTACCCTATGACACGGTTACCGACCAGGGAAGTCTGACCATTTTGTCGGGCAGACGGTTGAATGTGATAGTATATAT
>WURT03009897.1:0-16466 GCA_009936505.3 Holothuria glaberrima
ACAAGGTCAAAACCTTGTTAATAAGATATCTCCAGGAGGGTAACTGTGAGGATTCTCATACTTAGCATGGGATTGCCTATATTGAGCAGATGATCCCTATTGTTTTTTATGGAGGTCAGAGGTCATTTGGGCTCACCAGAGGTAAAAGATCACATTCAACCAATGACTGACAGAAATGGGCCATCTTGCAGAGATGCCATTATCTCAATTTTAGGTGAAATTATTATGATTTTTATCCTTAAGAAAACCCAAATCAAATACTGTTTTTAATATTGTAGAATCTTTGCCCACAAAGCAGAGGACAGTTGTTGAAGTTCACTAGCTTATTTGACTCTCAGCCCTTGTCCTTATATGGACATCCATGTGAGCATGCATCAATTGGAAATTGGAATTAATTTAATGCTACCATGGGTAACTAGTTATTAAAAAGAGAACTAAGTTACTGACCATTTGGATCAGACACCCTTGAGTGTACACAAATTATGATTGCTTAATTGAATAAAATAAATTGTAACTGTATACTGTCTGTGTGGATTTCCCTTGAAATGCCTATATAGCAAATGTATTCTTCAGAGCAATTTATTTATGCCTGAATGTGTTTGATAACACAAGATGTGCACAGAGCAGGTCTTGTGCAGCTTTGGTGAAACTTGGTAGATAAAGTAAACATTCAGGGCAACAACTTTGAAGACCATGTATGTGTAGCAGTCACCACAGATACAGGCAAACTTCCACATTAGCTAAAATTTTTGTACGGTATGCTCATGGCTGAGTTTCGTTTCATTCAGCAAGGAACCAGCATGCCCATTGGGCTTTTGTTTTAAAGGTCACAAGGTTTCAAAATGTTTTAAATCATTAACAAGATATCTCAAGTAGGATAAATGTGTGGTATCTCGTGCTTGTTATGTGGGTGACTCATGGTTGTTACACTGTATTATATTGCAAGGAATCACTTAAAGCTTTTTGGCTTTTGTGGTTTTTCGAAATAGCCTGCAGATTTTGACTGTTTTTGTACCAATTCTTTATATTGTGCCATTCACACTACCATTTTCAGTTGCTACATAAACAACTTCATCCATGATTAGCATATTAAGTCAACTGACAGATAAAGAAAAACATTGACCTTATGTATTTCCCTATTCTTGATCAGGTAACATCACTTTAAGTCATAATGCAAAAGGTCTACTGATAATGAATAACCATTCTCATACGTTAATGCCAAACCAGATGCAATAAAGTACAGCTAGATATTTGGTGCCATGGCACTATCCCTTTAAATCTGTTTAACAACCCTAGCAACAGGAAAAACAAATTAATTCAGTTGCGATTAGGTTCATGATACAGAAGTTTCAAGACTGATGTTAATCATTTGGATTTTCAGTCTACAGTGATATTTTACTTCAAAGCCATACCTTCTTCTCCTGCAGCTGACCCTTCACCTCTGGTATCAACAGCAATTTCATATTCTGTGTTCTCATTAGAGAAATCATCTTCCTCCACAGTCACTTGGAGGGTAATATTCTCCATCCCTTTTTGATAATAAACAAATCAAGCATCAAATTCAATGTAATAAAAACTGATAATAATGTATACATATATATATATATATTTATATAAAGATCCTCATACTGTTAAAGGGCAAACCCTTCAAGAATCATACTATTACTGCAGGCACCTAATGCAGTCAACTTGAATCTAGTCATCCTAATCACTTTAAAGGGAAGTATTGCATTTGATTTACAGAAGTTTTCATATTTTTAAATGAATGGTAATAGATAAAGAATGATAGACAATGCAAAATAAGGCAATACAAGAACTTTCTTTTCAAGAAATAAGGCTCTCACTAGAGGAAATTTGGTTTTTATTTTCACAAAAAATTTTTCACCCAAACTTTCAACCAGAAAGCCCAAAGGCTTAGTTATTCCTTGCCGGAAGGAAATGAAAGTTTTCCAACTTTCACATCTTGGACTATTGTATTTACTAGCAAATAAGCCAGTTCAGACTTAGAGTTAATGATATTATAATAGTATCATAATGATATGATGTCAAAGGGGTAGTGCAGAAACATGGATAAACACAATATCAACAGAGTACATAAGCTTCTTTTCAAAGCTAACTCTGAGAAAGTTGCTTATCCTGCTAACATGAAACTGACCTCCACCAAAAACAATAGTTTTTCCAGGCTCTCAATATGACAAATCTACATACCAAATATGAAGTGTGCTTC
Source organism: Holothuria glaberrima (assembly GCA_009936505.3). Classification (NCBI taxonomy): domain Eukaryota; kingdom Metazoa; phylum Echinodermata; class Holothuroidea; order Aspidochirotida; family Holothuriidae; genus Holothuria; species Holothuria glaberrima. Next base: position 2,228 of record WURT03009897.1, read on the forward strand.
ATTCCTATGTTAAGATGTTTGGATTACAAGGTTTACAGTCTTTGACCTCTGGTGACCTCAAATGACCTTTGACCTCCACCCAAAAATAACAGGGTTCTTTCTCTCAACATGAAAAATCTATATGCCAAAAATGAAAAGTGTCCATCATTGCTATCTTGAGATATGAAATCTTACAGCAAAATACCTGCCCCAACTTTAAGAACTTGGTGTTTTCTCAACCTACATATGATGTAAAGGAAAAACTGTCTATGTATAAGTTAAAGTAATGATTATGTGACTTATGTGGAAATCCAGCCAGATATTAATCATTCTGAAATTTCATATCTGAGAATGAAAAAAAATATGTTCAGACCAACAAGTGTCCAGTGTCAACATTACGTATGGAAGCTCGGTCTGACATTAGCAGAAAATTTAAGGAGTTGTGGTTCTTAAATTGACAAGTGCCATGGATAGTGAAATTATCAACTTAAAACACTGGATGAATGTCTCGTCTAAATTTCTGCTGGACTCAGTAGGCTCTCGAGGGCTGATTTAACAGGTGGTACTGCAAGTCATAGGAAGAATAAATGGAGATGTATCACCCAGAAGCCCAAAAGATGAAACATGAAGCAACCCTACAACGGTTCTAAAGCTGCAAACTGGTGTTACTTTTTTATTTATTTTACAAGTTTCAAGCCCAAGAGCCCTATCAGTATTAAGACATATCATGACCATGAAAGTGTACTGTACAAGTTCACATAGATTTGAATATGAACGCATGTACCTTTACAAAGTATAAAGGCACATAGTAGCACGGTCACATACTGTAGGATGTGCAGGCGAATTCTGGCCAACACACATGCTCCTTCACAAACATTTGGTACTCCACTTTTATTGCAAAAGGTTATGACTTTTCTTATGACTTCCCCACCATTTTATGTTTGTTACATTACCATCCCGTCGTACAGTACATGTAGTTGACAGTGCAACTCATCGGCGGCAGAACTCGACAAGTTTCAATGAGTTCCGACGAGTGTGATGAGTTTTAAATTCCTGGATGAGTTTCTCGATGGGTTTTGTGATTGACAGCTGTCCGTGTATGAGCACCAGCTACTTCAGTTAACCTCCTATCCTCCTTCCCATATCTTTGCCGTGTTTTGGTTTTTAGTTTGTTTTCTTCTCTTTTGGGTTTTATTTTGTTTTGACCATAGTCCTATTTCCCTGTTTGCTCTGATCGCTTTTCATCTCTCTTCTATTTTTTACTCTTTACTGGTTTTTCTTCGGAGATTGGCATTAGCTGCTACTCCTTTGTATCGTTTCAAAGTGTCTTACTATCTTACTTGCAGAATACTTTTTTCATTTGACCTGTTACCTTTTAATTCTGAAGTACCGGAGTACTTATAATGCCTTCTGGCTTTTTTCGTTTCACTTGGGGGAAGGCTGAATAAAAAACCAAAAGCTACCAAGCGCGGTGCTCTTGTTGTCATCTTTAGCACGTACAATAGTTGACCTCCAATTATTTCCTATTCCACACGCACACACACACACACACACATATGTAGACAAAAAGTGTTCTCTGTCTTAACCACACAAAACTAAACCTTAACACCTTTTTCATTCTCTTACCTATTTCTTCAGCAGGGTCACCTGCTTCTTTTTTTAATCCATTCTGACTTTCTTTGACCCAACAAGAAGATACCGACTCTGCAGTGGCCATGATAGTGTTACCTTCTGTAAACAAGAATGAAAGGCACAATAACATTACTACAAACATACAAGGCATATTTTTCTCTTCCTTGATGAATTGGTGATGCATTGAATTCATAGGGAATGCATATTGTTAGTGCTAAGTACCCATAAAATAATACAGAAGTTAAGAAATTTTACAAGTCAATTCACAAACATACACTCAGGATAGGGGATGAGGTAGTTGTGACATCAGAGGGCTGGAAAAAAGAAGAACTCTCATACCAGTTAAAGCCAACATATTGGGGGTTGCTACTGAGAGGTGAGACATGGACTCAAATTGTTATATACTGTAAATGTTCCGTTTCAGGACTCAAATGCCTTGTGGGATATACTACTGTACATCTTCTACTGCCCCTAAAATTTTACTTTCCAATTCCAGTCTACTTGTCACCTCAATTTTTACAGGCAGCAGGGTGTAGCATAGGAAGGGAATGGGTAAAAGTTAAATTTATACATACTGGAGTGTGGTAGGGGACAGATTTTTTTCAATGGGATTAAGAAACGTGTGATTCTGAAATTGCAAAAATATGTACAGCAAAATATGGTGTTTAATTTAGGCCTTGAAGGGCAGTTGTTTATAACACTATAAAGTGATTGCATGAATGGGAAAAGCCATGGCCATGACCCTAAAATAAATTAGAGCATAAATTTAATTTCAATCACATTTGCTCCAGCTTACTAAGTGCAGTAAGTACTGTAGGTACAACTGTTGCTCAGTCCCATAGATATGGACAGGGTACCATGGAATGTCACTGGCCATGCAGCCCCCTGATACCCAAATAAGAGGTGAAGAAATGAATGCTAGAAATAAGGCTAGACATAAAATGATAGACTTGACATTCAGCTGCAATGAAGCATGGACAACTTGGAGTAAGTATTCTGTGAAGTAGAAATTACACCACTATAGTGGTGTATCAAAAGAAAGCGATACTCCATAGCTGATGGGACTTTTCAATAGAAGTGAAGCAGGGCTGATAGACTAACAAATCTAGGTAAATTTTGTTTATTTCTCATATTGCACCCATGTTCTGTACAAATAGGGGTAACATCTGGATTGGCTAAGTATGTGGTTTCAGTGGTTCTTTCTTTTAAGGGGCAATCTGAAATAATTTTAGCTTTTAAAGACATCTCAGGAAAGATTCAAGGATAGGATTACAATTAGCCAATCTCTTCCTGCCCCCTCTCATCTACAGTAGAACCATAGGATGTAAGCTTGAAGTGTGTATACCCCCTCTAATCCTCCATCCCCTCCAAACTACTGTACCCAGTCCTTCCCCAATACATGTCTCTGAATTGGCTTATAAAATATCAAATATTCATTTTTTGACTGAAAATTTCAGATGAATGGTAGCTTTGTAGCTTTTAAGAACAAAAATTATCTTCATTATATTAGCATGGACAAAAATTCCGTCCCTCGCATACTGTCCCTCGCGCTTCCTTTTTTTCGAAAATTGCATCATACCCTATGTTAGCAGTGAGATTTTTTAAACCCCTTTCAGTCGGTATCACAAAGGGATTTGACCTTGGAATACATGTTGTAAATTAATTTCAACTCCTACTTAAATTTGGTAAAAGTAATAGAAATGTTTGATAAGCATGGACACCAGTTTTTTTCCATTCGGTCCCTTGCGCCAACTAACATTCGTTGCTATGGCAACATGCTAAATCTTAGACACCTTTAGATTACATGATTTTGTTGTTTGTTAGTCTCTTCATAAAATCAACCATTGAAATTTTATTACTCAACAACAATGTAGCTAATACAGTGAAAAAACATGCTCCAAATTCCATCCCTTGCACCTAGGGCAGTTTTGGTTTTGGCCCTTACGTAGACATTGTTTTAGTAGCCCTGCGGCCAGAGACTACTGTTTATGGTTTTGGCAATTCTGTAATGTGGAGATGGTTATTAAGCCTCAAAAAGCCAACAGGTTTAGGCCTATCACATGGTAGATCACCCATCCATTCATCCAAGATTACCAAGGCAACCAGAAACCAAAGAGTTAGTTTGGTCCCAGTTTTGTGTGGTCTAGCTACAGTATGCAGATGCTACAGCTTAAGCCCTAATTGAACAGTAATCCACAATACAGTAGATATTGTACTTGGCCAAGCTGACCTTCTGACTAACTTGACAATTGGGCTATTGGATCTTTAGTGTGGTCTGCAGAAATGGACTGTGGATCTATTATATACAGTACCTTTGTTCTACTGTCCGAGCCTTAGCTTCTGCCAAATATGATGTTCTGTCCTTATAGATCAACAGGTAGTGGACCTTCGATCTAGTGGAAGGTTTGGTTTAAGTTGGCTCCCCTACTCTTCCCCTTAACACACATACACCAGCTGTACTGTATACAGCTGTTGAACCAATTGGTTGTAAACTGGGCCGTTAAACCTCATCTAACTGTATACAGCTGTTGCACAACACTAGTACTTGTAGTAATGTTATTGTGCCTTTCATTTTTGTTTACAGAAGGTAACACTATCATGGCCACTGCAGAGTCGGTATCTTCTTGTTGGGTCAAAGAAAGTCAGAATGGATTAAAAAAAAGAAGCAGGTGACCCTGCTGAAGTTTGTTTCATTTTTTGGTAAATTTTCATATTCCAACTTAAAAATGAGAATTTATCAACCCTCTCATAAACATTTTACTGCACTGTAATAAATATTGCACAAATGAACTTGAATTCTTTTCACATATGATGAAAAGGAGTCAAACATCCCCAAAATGTTTTCATTCCATCCAACTAATAAATATTTGTTGCTATGGCAACATGCTCAATCTTAGATACGTTTAAATTGTATTGTGCAGACATGTTGCAGTCTCTGTATTGAATCAAATACTAAAATTTTCTAATTTACAATACCTACACTAGGATGAATGAAAATGAATTCCGTCCCTCGAACAAACAGGCATTGATACTACATGTAAGTTGGCCCAACCAAATTCCATCCCTCGCACTAAATTCTGTCCCTCGCGAAAAGTTCCGTCAATGATTACACCCCTTGAAAAATTGTTTTTTGTTTCCATGTTCACAACAGGTGTGAAGGTCACAATTTCTTGATACTTTGGAGATTTTCAGGTGTGAATTTTTCCTTCTAAAAACAAAACTTTTGTGTCAAAAAACACGAGGGATAGAATCGGTAGCCGATTTTGCCCATTTTTCCCTATTTTTGCCCCAGAATTTTAGAAACATTTTTATGCTATTAAATGCCTTTTATTGTGGATACAAAGTACAGGAATAAAAATTTACCTCATTCACTGTAATCTTTAAAAAGCTGGGTAATTTTAACCAAATTCCGTCCCTCTCACATGGTGAACTACATTTTGCATTTTGAACTTGTCTGTACCAAAAACAACACAAATTTTTCAAAATTTTTTTGTTGATTTAGTACAGTCCTTTAGTACTCTAGTAAACCAAAAGTGAATCACTTCCATAAAAGTAAATTTATTTTTGAGGTTTGAGGGTGACCAATTTTGGCTTTCACCCATAACTCCCCTTCATATCTCATGAAGGGTAACGTGGATCATTCCCATACTTGGTATGAGGATGATCCATACTGAACACTACTGTAGGTCCCTGTGGCTTTTTAAGCATCTCATACTTAATAAATGTGTGGAAACCCTATTGCAAGGAAGAATCCCATTGCCTGTGGTGGAGCACAAAGGTCACTGAGAGTCACCAGGGTCAAGCTGTAAACTTGTAAATATTATCTCTCTTAAAGAGAATCTTTGATGAATCTCATCCTTTATATTCAGGTCACCCTGCTGTACACAAGTAGCAGAACAATGTGGATTGTGCTGAAAGTCAAACTTAATTTGAGGTCACTAGGGGTCAGACTAAAGACCTTGCAAACATCATAAGCTCATGGAAAAAAAAAAAAAACAATGAATTTGAAACTATGCATGTGGGTTTTCCACATTGGGAGGCATCCATACTTTTTATGGTGGATGCCCTAGGTACAGTTACTTAATGTCGCTAGCAGTCAATCTGTGAAATCTTTGCAAACTTGATCTGTCAACTTGTATCTTGTCTGAATTTTATAAATGTACATCTGGCATGTAATATCCATAATTAAACTCAAGAAGATGTTTTCCACTTGGTCTATGCCCATGGATTTCTTTACTGAAATTTAAGTACTGTAAGTACTGGAATTTTGCAATGAAATTGTGTTAACTTGAAATCACAGTACTTTCTACAATAATATACAGTCAAGTAGTAAGGAATCTGAAGGCATTCCGGCTTTTCTGTATTTCATACTTTTTTTGCATACTCAGGGCTCCCAACAGAGAGACAAAATAATATAGGAATTTTAGGACAAATATATAGGATTTTGTTTCCAGAAATATAGGAATATAAAGGAAAAATATACTGCTTTATAGGAAATATAGGTGAAGTGGAGGTAGGAAGTATCACCATCTGACATAACCTGGTCAGTGAACTGTTGAAATTTTTTAGGGAAAATCCCAGATCATTAAATTTGAACCTGAGCAAAGTGCTTTACAATTCACTCTTTTGGGTGGAAGGAGTGTTGTTCTCAAATGACAGTTAGGCAGTTTTTTCAAAATCATCTACAGCAGGCAGATCCATGCTGGAATAGTTAACTGTTCAGGCTAGTCGATAATTCTTAATATAAGGTGCTTCTTTTACATCAATCTCAAAACCACTGCTGCCAGCTCATATGACCAAAAAGTTGCTTTCATTACAGTCTTTAAAATGTAAAGTACAAAAAATGTACAAAAAATGATGCAGTAACTATGGGGAGTCCTCCTGGACCAACCTTAGAAAATTTCTTCTTGGCACATTTGGAAACACATTCATATCTGAAGGTTTTGAATTCAAGCCTCTTCACATTCAAAATATGTGGATGACACTTTTTGTGTTTTTAAGTCTTCACAATTTGTTTTAGATTTATTAGAATTTCTCAACAATATTCATCCTAATCTGAATTTCACTTAAGAAATTTGACCTAAAGGGCTGCCTTTTCTAGAAACTTGAATGCAATTATCTTCTGCTGGCAACATGTATAGTTCTAAAGTGTAAAAAAAAAGCCCACCCACACCAAAGTTGTCCTTAATTTCCATGCTATCTGGACCCCAGATGTGGAAATTTTACTGATTATTTCTTTTGAATTGTGCTTTTACTGTGTATAGTACTTGGTCACTACTACTGTACACAATGAGGTTTCTAATTTAAATGGATTTTCCTGTAAAATGGTTACCCTAGTATTAAGATGCTTGATGGATGTATATAAGCAGGTTTTTTGACAAAAAGTTTGTTCAAACAAAGGATATGGTAGCCACTGAGAAAAATCTGGAAGGTTTTATCATTATTCCATTGGTCAGGAATCCATATCTTATCCTTCAAAAGTCCCTATCTAAGCAATTTAAAAACATTAATTGTAATTTAACATAGTTTTCAGGACATATAGTAAGCATATTACTCTCTAAAGGATATTACTCCAGTAATCCTAAAGGCCAAAGTTATTTACTCTTTCAAATGTTCTTCTGATAAGAACCTGTCTTACATTGGTAAGACTAAAAAACATTTAGTAACAAGGATTTGGGAGCACTTATGGGATAAATCTGTTATCCATGACCATATAAGTGCTTGTGCACATGGTAAAGACTGTATAAATGAAAGCAACTTTTCGGTCATAGGAACTGGCCGCACTGAATTTGAGGTTAAGGTAGAAGAACCATATTAAGAAGTATGCACCTAGCCTGAACAGTCAACTATTCCAGCATGGATCTGCCTACATCCTCACTGTATTTTGTCTTTTCACTATTTGCTTAACTTGCTACTGTACTATTATACTGTATTCATAAACCAGATGGGAAAGATGCAATTTCTTCGAAAACGTCCATTTCAACATTCCTTTAAAGAACATCTTTGTTGTATTTTGCACTTTCATCTGGTCCTATATGAAACATTTTGCCTAAAGTAGGCTAACACCAACATTTTAAATGGAATAGGCCTATGTAGGAAATATAGGTTTTCCCTTTTTATAGGAAAATACTGTAAATGCTTATTTTCAAAATATAGGAATATATACAGTAGGAAATATAGTATCGTTGGGAGCCCTGCATACTGTACTGCATCATGGAGAATACCTCATCTGAGAGATACATCACTTTGAGTGATTTTGCTTACCATACTCTACCACCAAACCTACACCAGTCACAGTCATTCTGAATACAATACTTTGTTAGTTTTGGGTGGTCTGGTTGTGTCCAAAGTTAGGACTACTGCAGGTGTCTGGACATTAATAACCAGACCAATACACTTCTCTCTTTAAGACTACCATAAAAGACCTTCAAACAAGTCAAGGACCTAATTGGTTTAAGTGTAAGTGGACCTTTGTTGGATTAATTTCTGCTTCATGTAGTAACATAAAATGTACTTAAATTTTTTAACTTCTCATCAGTAAATTGCTCATCCATACTTTACAATTAACAATTTTATCACTTGCCTGCTTTTTCCAAAATTCTTCCATTACTCTCTGGGATGTTGATTTTTCCATTGCTTTTCTCTTCCCAGATAAAATCATCATCAGGCTCTACTTTAATAGACAACATTTCCATTGAAGTTCTGGGGAAGAAAAGGAAGTTTAGCCAAGATGTACAGTACATTACAGTGAAACAGGAAGAATAGAGGTCAATTACCACTTACAAATTTTGGAAACTGTTTCTGCAGTAATCATTTTGTCTGCTTGTTTTGTTCTAATTCACACTACTATAAAGACAATAAATGGTACTGTTACACACAGTAACTTAAAATTGAGCACCAAATATGTGGTTTTAGTACACCTCTATATTCTGACAACCTTTATGTTCCTCTACCAACATAAAAGATAAAATTAATGTAACATCTGTTTTGAACCTGATCACCTTCCTTGACCCTCACCTAAGTCTTATGGCATGTTTCACAGTAATGCTGGGGTCCATTTACTCACAAAAGGCACCAAAATTTAGAAATGTGCTTTGTCAGAACATTTTTGCTTGTGATAATCTTTAATGTGTCCTGTACAAAAATCTGCATCCTTCAAGATACAGTAACTTTGACTTTTGTTATTTTTTCAGTTACAATGTTTCTATTATAACTTTTGGACAAACAAGGTACTGCTAATGTAACTTGTGGACGGACAAAATTTAAAATTATCATCCCATAAATGTTTGTAATTTCCAAAATATTTTTCATGAAAATTCCTAAATTTGCAATAATCCATTCACACTTTGCAAAGGGACTACATAAAAAGTGTGAAAATAAAAAGCAACCCATTTTAAGATCAGTATAATGTGAAACTTAAGGTTGTTGCTAATGCAATCAGAAATACAGATTTGGATGAATAATGTTATTTTGCTGTTGCATGCACTACAGTAATTACAAGTATGAAAAGGCATAATTTCAGCAGGGCTACAGGACACTCATGCTATACAGTACTTTACCTTCATGTTTTTTACTGGTTTTACTATACCAAAGTATGAAAATATTGCTCCTTACGGTGTTGCAGTAATATAATGTAGAGTTACATTGACAACATTATGTCTACCTTTATTACCCTATTCAATTAAAGGAAAAACATTTCCAAACTTTCATTCCTATGTCAGATTAGTGTCATTGGTACAACATAATAGCATGATACAAATGATCAAAATATATGATGTATGCCTCAATATTGACAATAATTCAATTTGGACGGACAATACAGCAGTGCCCCGGAATTATGGAATAGTCTGCCACGTGAACTTCTTTTAATTGATAATTTTATCTCTTTTAAATCAAAACTTAAAAGTTATCTCTTTAAAGATTAATCTTATACAGTAGATAATGTTTTTTTTAATTGAAAGTTGGTTTTTACAAGTTATTGTTTTATTTTTGCCTTTTTTATAATTCTTATTAAGTTCTTACCTGAGTTTACTATGCTTTTTCACAATTTTACGAGATGTTTTGATAATTTTATTGTTTGTTTTACTCTTGCTGTTATTTTATCTTCGTATGACGCGTTGAGATGTTTTACATGTAATGCGTCTAATAAGAATATATTTACATTACATTACATTACATTACAGCACAGCACTGTTGATGCTAAAGTAACTTGTCCGTCCAACATAGGCATACGAGGCGGGGAGAAGGGGGCAGACTGCCCCCCAAAAAATTTCTGAGGTCAAAAATTTGGGCCAAAAAATGACCAAAATTCGGGCACAGAATTGGTGAAATTTCGGCAGAGATGAAGAAAAAGTGAAAAGATTGCCCAAATTTCTTCTGAGTTTCCGAATTTTTGATATAATTCCCGAAAAAGTGCAAAACTTTTTACGCACTTCGCGCGCATGTAGTTGTTTACCAGTATCACCTCTTTCAGACTTTTGAAAAGGCTCTGACATGCACAGTCCTAATCCCTTCCACATTCAGATTTCATAAGCTATGAGTAAACATGCTAATGGTATATGAAGTCTAAAAATTTACTGTTCACAAAGTACAGTACTTCACGCACTTCACGCAGTATGGTTCTGATTTACCCCAAGAACTGAGTAAACAATTCACTTTAACAAGCAAGATGAAAAGACTTCCTAAAAAAGAAGAAATTCTTGGAAATATATCCAACTAAAATTTAGCACTAAATGTACCACTATTTTGCATCTAGCCCACCTTACATGAGCAAAAATTTTCCAAAGAGGAGGGGGAGGGGGATATCCGCACCCCTTAGACTCATCCCCCAGGACAGCGATTCGCATACAGTATGGTGAAAAGTCCCCCCGTTATTGGAGATGGATCCAGGGGATAGTCTTAGCCTGTATAAAATATTTGGATATGAATGGCAATTTTAGTTTTTTTGTCAATTTTGCAATGTATATGACCTATTACTCCCAAAGCAATGAAAATGGTTAAAAAGATTTTGTGTGCAATAACAGTACTGCAAAATTGTTTGTTGCTAATGTAACTTTTTGCTAACATAACTTCTGTACGAGGGGACGGACATTACTTAAAGTTCAATTTTATAGCCAAGGTAAAGAGTGGAGCTGTTTAATCTCTGCCAAGTTACTAAACTATATGTGAGATGTGCAATGATATAAAGATATTTAAAATGAATTACTATATCTGGAGAATAATGGATAACATTAATTGTTGCTAATGTAACATTCAAATTGGATGACATTACATTAGCAACATTTGATCTACAGTAGCTTATTTTTATGAACAGCTTTACAGCATTTGAGATCTGTTGGTTGGTATACAAATAATGAATGTTTATGAGTGCGATAGTATGAATAATTTCATGAGTTGAAAGATTGATCTATTCAACGAGGCGAAGCCGAGTTGAATAGAACGTTCAATCTTTCAACGAATGAAATTATTCATACTACTGTATCTCACAAACAGAAAACATTCATTATTTGTTTTATATACTGTAACACCTAATGTCCTAAATCATTCGTTTTGGTCAAAATTTGATTGTACATACCCCCATGGGTAACATCACTGCCCTTGGTTAGTATATACTAACCCACGACTGTGGGTTACAGTAGTATACAAATAACGAATGTTTATGAGTGCGATAGTATGAATAATTTCATGAGTTGAAAGATTGAATGATCTATTCAACGAGGCGAAGCCGAGTTGAATAGAACGTTCAATCTTTCAATGAATGAAATTATTCATACTATCTCACAAATGGAAAACATTCATTATTTGTTTTATATCACCTAACTTCCTAAATCATAGATTTTGGTCAAAATTTGATTGTACGTACCCCAATGGCTGACGTCACCGCCGTGGGTTAGTATATACTAACCCACGACTGTGGGTTAGTACCGAATATCCCATGGCATGTGACCACCAATCCTCCAATCAGATGTAGAGGAATTAAAAAAGGTGTTATATAATACTGAATAATTCATGGCATGTGACGACCAATCCTCCAAAAAGATGCATAGGAATTAATACGATGTTATTTAATATTGAATATTTCACTCCTAGTTCATAACCAAACATGTGTTATCATCATAGATCATCACATCTAGGAATTACTCCAACTTGTAACTTTTCTAATTTAGTGGACGGATGCTAATGCCAAAAATGAGCACTTAAACTCGAATTGCCAGTACAGACTATAAAATTACAGTATTAGACTGATGAATGGTTTCAGTTGTATTCATTATATGTCCAAATTAATAAATACAGTATGATGTGTAAACTCAAAAATTATTTCAATCCCTTGGTTATTTCTTGATTATAACATCCATGTAAGTTGTTGGGAGTTACAGTATTATCCATCTAAATTTGTCACATTTTGGTTGCATTTACCCCCATACTTTCATAATCTTGAATGGAAATAAGAAATAGTTTTTATTTCTATCATGGAGCATGGTGTCGATCAGCATAGTATGTTTGCCAATTTAGCTCTTTCCTTCAAACACATTTTATTTGGTACTTATTTTCTAGTCTATGTTTAGACCCCATTAGTGTAAAACATGCCTATGGTTAAATAGTAGGCCTACTCCTTTGTATGATATCCTTGCCATTAGTGCTTCGGACATTGCTAATAGGCCTACAGCTGTAACCTAAGCCCCTAAACTGACTTAACCTTAACCTTAATCATTATCCCTAACTGAACCCCAGGCATAACCCAACCCCAGGTGGAACCCCTGACCAAACCCTGAATTAACAATAGGTGACATACTGTAGTCACATGTATTCCGTGTTGAAACTACAGTTGCCCTTTAGTGTTTGCACTGGGTAGGAAATTCGTACCCAGGTAACAGAAACGTATTACCCGTCGGGTACCCGGGCTCCCGACCGTAACCTTGGAACATCTGACTTCAGTGCATTGTATGCACATAAAATTCGTGACTCCACCCATGCTCAGCCCCTTCTCTTCTTTCCTCTGATCGATCTGATAAAAACTATACATCACTTAATGCTTTACGAAAATTTACATCATTTTTGCCATTGGATCTTAATATCATGACTTTGAAAATCAGATGAGGATATTAAATTTGACAATACTTTAGCGGCATTAATGCGATGTGCAATCAGTGATTAGTGCAATTTAACAAAAGCAAGGTACAGGAACAGACTAAAACAACTTCATTACAACTTTATTCTGAATGAGATAAAGGGAAAAAACATTTTTTAAGATGTAATAACCATGCTATTTTACCAAGATCAAAAGCAAACCATAAAAAACGCAGTCCGGGGTAGTAATACTGTATCTTCGGTCGGGTACTGTACCCGGTGCAAACACTATTGCCCTTATTGGATATATATCAAACATACAGAAGACTGAACACACCTTATAAATGCACATATGACGACAAACACGGTCATGGATGGATAACGTGGAAAGCTAAAATGATGGGCTCTAATCTAGAATCAGTGACTGGAAGTGACGTATTGTGGTACGCATAGGGATAGGGTATCATACATGGTAGGTATGATACGGATAGGGGTAAGGTTATGTACATGGTACGCATACTAATACTGATATGGTTATACAGTATACAGTACGAGATACGCATAGGGATAGGGATAGGGTTATACAGTAGGCCTATACATGGTGTGCACAGAGATAAGGTTAGGGTTATACCCTAGGGTATATATAGAGATATACATATATACGCAATGGAGTTAGTCAATACTTAAAATTAGTCTGTTTACTTTAATAGGCTATATAAAATCGTTCCTCGGCAGCTCGGTTCGCAGAGCAATCGGTTAGGACATGGACTCGCAATACTGACAGTTACTGTACAGTGCATCGCATTCGTATTCTTGTTGTGTACCCGGTTACAAGCCCACTGATCACCTTTCTTCCTACACCTTTTTTTCTCAAGTCTTTTTACGCTTCATCTTGGCTATTTTGGAACTCAACTTGCCACTGAAATTTTAATTCCGAGTTGTAAGTTTTAAGTTGTCATTGATTCTAAATTAATACCAAATGATGATTTAAAAGACATCACAATCCACATTAATGAACATTTCATCAACGGTGGAATATGGTGTGAAATCTCACAATTCAGGCAAATGTATGCAAAAACATGACATACGATTGGCTTCAATTGAGTGAAAATTGAGGAAGATATGATTGCTTGAAAACACCCTATTTAAGGAAGATTTCATTTTATTTACTTCCCTAATATTGCGCACCTACAAGATTAAGTGATGGCATACTGTACTTTGGCAATGTACAATCGGAGGCTACGTCAGTCAGGTGCTGCTGGAAATGGAATGTAGGGAATTCCCAAAGTCCCTTAAAGGGTCGGTATTGAGGAAAAAAAATTATGTTGTGACAGCATGATTGCTAAACCCAAACTGAAACTCACGACGGACTCCATGGTCCCAAATGGACATGAATGAATTTTTTCAGATTTGGAATTTGGATTATACAGTACTTACATACATTTATTTTAGGAGAGGGGCATCTTTGTATTGTTTATTGAATGAGATAACATAACATAACATAACATAACATAACATAACATAACATAACATAACATAACATAACATAACATAACATAAC